>PYUH01001104.1:160320-212435 GCA_016808085.1 Suaeda aralocaspica | reverse complement strand
TTTTTTTTTTTGTTTTTTTTTTTTTTTTTTTTTTTTTTTTTTTTTTTTTTTTTTTTTTTTTTTTTTTTTTTGTTGTTGTTGGTGGGTGCCATATGGTGTTTTAGTGGAGTTGAGTTTTTTGTGTTGGAAGGTGCACTGAGGCACGCCTCTAGGGTTTTATGTAATTTATTTGATTTGTTTAATATTTTGTTCAGCTGAGCCTCGACTTAACGTAGGCGCACAAGGTGTGCCTAGATGCACAACCTTTTTGCGCCTTGGTGTGCCTCTTCCCTTAAAAAATGTATTTACTAATTTGGTGGGGTTGTGATTCATGGATGATGTTGGTAGTCATTGTTGGTGGTGGGGTGTAGGTCTGTATTTGGTAGGATGGATTCTAGCGGAGGTGGGGCGTTAATGCTAGTGGGTTGTCTTACAAATGTTCTATTTAAATGGCTATGGTGGATTGGTGGGTGGAGCCTTTTGGTTAAGGTTTTGTGGAGAATAAGACTTCAATGTTTTGAGGTAGTGGGTTTTGTCGTGGGCGATGATTACCCCTATGTAGTTAGGAAGATAGTGTAATGTGATGTTGATGATCATGTGAAGGAGAAGCCATGGTTGCATGAATGGAGTATTGATTAGATAAAAGTGGTTGAGTTAGTGATTTTTTTATGTGTCTCATTGGGGGAAGAGTGATGGTTGATCGGAAATGTTGTTTGTGAATTGTGACAAGGAAGAATGAGGAGGAAAAAATTGTCATTGTACCAAGAATACAGGTCTATTTGTTACAAGTAAAAATTCAAGAGGGTCCAAAATTAGAAAATGGTGGGTCTAAATTGAATAAGTAAAGGTGGGATTAAATTTAGAAGACCATCCAAAAGAGCAATTTACCATGTGAATTTTTCCTTAATTTAATGAAATTAATTGAGTGAAAGGTGATGGTATATTGGATATGGTGTTTGTGAATTTGTGACAAGGAAGAAGCAGGACAAAATTATTAGTTTTTCCCATGATTACTAGAAACATATGCATAAGAAATTAAGGGGATCCAAAGTCGGAAAATGGTGGTAAAAGGTGTGTCTAAAATTAAATCAATGAAAGGTGAGATTTGCTTTAGAAGACCATCTAAAGGTGGGTTTTGATATCTGAATTTTTCCTTAATGTAATCGCTCTCTTGTTTTCTTTGTGTAGATTGTGACTAATATTTGCATTATTTTTGGCCGTATAAATAGTTATTGAATGATTACCATTTATTTTTCCAAAGTTGGCTATGTGGATTTTCCCTCAATTTAATCTGCTCACTTGTTTTCTTGGTGCAAATTGTGAGTAATTTTTGCATTATTGTGGCCTGTATCAAGCTGCTGGTTTTTGAATGATTACTTCATTTTTGTAGGAAAACATGCCATATTTTCGACGTAGGACAGCAAAGGAGATTTTGAGGCTTAGAGCAGATTAATATAGTTTGCATCAAGTGCCGCATATTTTTGTTGTAGGACAGCGAAAATGAATTTGAGCCTAAGAATTGATAAATATTTTGTTTGGATCAAGTGCCGTATAGAATTGACCATTGCTCTTTCCAGCTTGAGCTCAGCTACTGATATTTCAAAGAGGGGCTTGCTTCAGTTAAGACAATGCTGAGCCTTGGAAACTTGAGGTTTTATGGACTTGACAGTGCAGATATTTACCGATAATTACATTGAATTGCAAGTTACAGTGTCGTACAGGTTTTCATGGCATGTTTTATATATTTTGTTGTTGCTATTGTTGCATTACTTACAGCTGTCTTCCTTTGATCCTTTAGCCTGATAGCTCTCTCTTGATAAGTTTGAAATGTATGTTTTTAGGCTCCTCATGCTTTATGAAAATGGATAGTTTATTTGGTATCATCGCAGTTATTATATTGTACTGGGTATAACCATGTAATAAGTAGACTAGTCTTTCTTTGGTTGTTTTATTTGTGGTGTTTATTTTTTTGTCCAAGCTTTTCCCCAGGAATCCTTGGGTTTGCAAGAAAGTACGGGTTACAATATTTTTGGTTTTGCACAAAATGTTTTTAGGCTGCTCATATTTTCTGAAGACTCGTTGTGACACCGCGCGCGGTACTCTAAACTAATGACGTTTGATGTTTGTAGATGTTTCGGTTATGTGTTTATACTATATTGTGCTATTGTCTGTTATCGGACGATTTCTTGGCGGTGTTTTCTTATCCAAATGTGTATGGGGTGATTTATTGACTAAATGAAAGTAAATAATTGGGAGCCCATCGACATTGAAAGTACATGGTGCCCTTTCGAGTTACTATTCTGTATTTATATTTGAGGTACCATGAATTTTTTAGTCTATGTAAAACTAAAAGGTTTATACTGAACACTAATGTATGCAACTAAATGTGTTATTGTACTTTTTCCTTGTTACCTGTAACAATATAATGCTTATGATGAGTAGATTTCATAATGTATTCACTTAGAGAATGCTTATGCCAATACTAATTAATGCATTAGGACAATAATAATTAGCTAACACAACCTTGAATAGGCATGTCTTTCACAATACTATGTAAATCTAAACTTTGCTAATCAATACTATTCAATTCGAACTATTAGCGTCTTGGTTAATTATTTACAACAAAATAAATTTAATACGAAGTACATACAAATGGATATTTGGTTTTTACAAGTTTTTTGAACCATAAGGTAAAGTAGTTAATATCATAAAACAATCTAATTTCTAGTTAGTAGAATCACTCAAACGAAACATCAAACTACTAAGAGGAGTGGGTCATGTATGTTGCTTGAGCTGAGTACTAGGGGTGTGCAAAAAATTCCGTTTTCGAATTTCCGATCTGATTTTTTCGATTTTTTGTTCTGAAAATCCGGATATTCGGTCCGATTTTTAAAATTCGAGAAAACCGGACCAGAGGAATTATCTCTATAATTATAAGGAAAATATCCTCTTGTAATATTACATGACGTACTAGCTAAAGGCTTATGTAAAGGCGTTTTCTAGCATATAACCAGAACAACTTTTGCACGAACAAAAACTGAAGATTACGATTTGCAAAAGTGCTCTCTAAGTGTCAATCTCGCATAAACCTCATAACCACATTAAGGTCTTAATATTCTCTCTTTTGTAACTGTCTAGGCTAATTGTTATTGAGAGACAAAGTGTTGTAATTTGAGCATTCTGAGAGTTCAGATTGTTGGGGAAGTTGATCTTGGATCATCTTCATTGGAGCCTTCATAGTTGAAGGTTGAGTCGAACTTTCATAGGTGGAAGTTGGAGAATCATATTGTGCATAGGTGCATAATTGATTGAGTGTAATTCTTTTGTTATTTTGAGTTGATTAATAAAAGAGTGAGTGGAGGACGTAGATTTACTAGAAGTCGAACCTCATTAAATCTTGGTGTTGTTTATTGCTTACTGCCTAGGGAGATTCTGACTCAGGTGGTGAAAGTGAGGAGGAAGAAGCACTAGTTTGTGTGACTGCACTGTTGGGAGAAGTAGACCAGAGGTAGACCAATTCAGGAAAGAAAGGACACATGGGTCTCATGGCTGGAAGCAGCTCTTCTAATGAAGAACAGGTAACTAATTCTGATGTGCAAGAACAAATGAGATATTGTGATAGAGATGAATTACTAAATTTCATGGATGCTGCTATTGAACAAAATGTCAAAGGCAATGCTGCTTATAAGGCTAACAAAAAGAAACTAAGAGAAGTAACTCGAAATCTAGATCATAGTGAATACCATTCAGCTGAGCTTGAACTTATTTATAAAGAACTAAAAGAAAAAATTTTAGAGGTTGAAATAAGTTTGGATAAGAAGAATATAGAACTTGAGATGCTAAAACCACAATCAGTTTTTTCAAAAGCAGATGTTTATCAAAATAATGAAAGAGGTTTTAGTAAGCTTAAGGAGGAAGAAGTTGAAGATATAAATTTTGAAGTACTTAAACAAAAATCACTTACTCTAGAACATTCTGACTTGATTTTAACATATAATTATATGGTTGATGATGTGGAAGAATTGTTCAAAAAGCATGTGAATCTAAAAACTTCTCTTGCTAGCACAAGTGGTTCTAGTATTTATGTCAATAACTTATGTTAGGAATATGAGGGTAAGATTTGTGATTTACAAGCTGAAATATCTGAGTTAAGAAAATATATCAACCCTAAAGTTGTTTCAGACAATTAAGGTGCTGATATTGTATTCTTACACTTAGATTATGAAACTATAAACTGTGATCTTCAAACTGAAATATCCCAACTAAGGAAAGGCAAGAATACTCAGACCACTTCTAAAACAGATCCTGAATTGATTTCAAAACTTAAGGATGAGTTTCATAGGGAAAAGTGGATCTTGCCATTGCTGCTGATTATAATGAAGCTCGGCTTAAGAAACTTGAAATCAAGGAACAATATTTGAGTGATTGCCTAAGATAGATGATCAAGTTGCTCGATGGTCAAAGTACTCTAAACATCCTGACCTCACAGCCTGGTAATTCTATAAGGTTTGGATTAGGGTATTCTAGAAGTACTTCCCAACAGCCCCAAAAGTAGGGGAGAGATGAGACTTGGATTTCTGAATTCAAGAGAGGTAAGTATGTTTTTGCAAAAGACATGCATGTATGCACCAATTGTGATAAGAATGGACATGTTATTAAAACTTGTTGGACCAAGAAAAAACATAATAAGAAAAATCAGTCTCATGTTCAAAGAACTCATAATCATCAGAGTCACACACATAATCTGTCTAAAGATGGAAAACATGATAAAACAAGAAAGACAAATGTAAAACAAATCTTGGTTAGAAAGGACAATAACAAATCAGATCCCATTAACAAGGAACCCAAGAAAATATAGGTTCTTAAAACTAAACCTTGATTTGTTTGTGCAAGTTAGAGTGAAAGGAAAGCCATTCTGGCATTTGGACAGTGGTTGCTCAAGACACATGTCAGGAGATAAAAAGCCAATTTCTTTCACTCGTAGCCTATGAAGGAGGAAGTGTCACCTTTGGAGATAACAGTAAAGCTTTGATGAAGGGTATAGGTAAGGTTGGTAAGGCGCTTTCTCAAGCAATTGATAATGTATATTTCGTTGAAGGTTTGAAACATAACCTCTTGAATATATCTCAGCTATGTGACAAAGGAAACCATGTTGAATTTGAAACAAATCTTTGTCACATAGTTAACACTGAAACAAGGGAACTGGTCTGTAAGTGGTTCCGACACAATAGTGTTTACAGAACATTTTTGAGTCAGATTCCTAAGACCCGTGCCACCTGTCTCAATGGTGTGGAGGATGATCATGGGCTGTGGCATAAGAGACTTGGACATGTAAGTTTTTTCTTGTTGAATAAACTGCGATCTCAGAACTTAGTTACAGGCTTACCTAACATTAATTTTGTTGCAGAACATATTTGTCATGAATGTGCAAAATGTAAGCATGTCAAGTCCTCTTTTCAGCCAAATAAGTTTGTAAGCACTACTAGACCATTCGAAATTGTGCACACGAATTTGTGTGGACCCATGCGTGTACAAGGTCGAAATGGTAATAGTTATGTTTTTGTGTTAGTTGATGATTACTCTTGTTATACTTGGACAGTATTTCTAAAGTTTAAAAATGAAACCTTTGAAGAATTTGAAATCTTGATAAAACAGGTCCAAAACAAGATTAATCATCAACTGGTCTCTATCCAGTATGATCATGGTTCTGAATTTGACAATGTCAGCTTCATTACCCACTGTAATGATCATGGTGTATCTCACAATTTCTCAGCCTCCAGTACTCCACAACAAAATGGAGTGGTTGAAAGGGAAAACCGCACTCTAGAAGAAATGGCAAGAACAATGCTTCTAGAGAGTGGTCTACCTCGAAACTTCTGGACTGAAGCTGTGAGTACTGTTTGCTATATTTGAAATAGGGTAATGCTGAGACCTTTACTAAAGAAAACACCTTATGAGCTCCTTAGGGGAAGAAAACCAAACATTGCACACTTAAACGTTTTTGGGTGCAAGTGCTTTTTACACAATAATGGTAAATCAAGTTTAGATAAATTTGATCCTAGAAGTGATGAGGCTGTTTTAATTGGATACTCTTCACACAATAAGGCATACAAAGTTTTCAACAAAAGAACCTTGTGTGTTGAAGAGAGTATCCATGTTCTGTTTGATGAAACTAGTATTTTTAGCAAGCATGTGCAGGTTAATGATGATGAATTGGAAATTGGCATGCTAAACTTTACAAGAGCAAAAGAAGTAGAAGGTGCCGAACCAGATTCACCACAAAACTCTCCTACAGAGGAAGAGTCTAGTCAAGCACAAACTCAAGAAGCTCATGAAGTAAGAGAAGGAAATAATGACTCAGAGGCTCAACCACATGAATACAATGCAGCTGAGACCACTATGGAACCAGGTTCACCTGTTAAAACTAACAATGAAACATGGGGAACCAGTACAGGAACTAGTTCAACATTAGAAGGCACCAACGCAAATCTTGATATGAACAAATCCTTCAAGTACAAGTCTGCTCATCCCTCTGATCTTATCGTTACTGATATTAACAAAGGGGTGCAAACACGGAATTCTACTCTACAATTTTTTTGTGCTTTCTATTCCTTTCTTTCAATATTGAACCAACTGATTATAAGACTGCTTTAATGTATCCAGTTTGGGTTCTAGCCATGCAAGATGAATTCAATTAGTTTAAGAGAAATCAAGTATGGCATCTTGAACCCAGGAAGGAAAACATGTCTGTTATTGGAACTAAGTGGGTGTTCAGGAACAAACTGGATGATGAAGGTATTATAGTCAGGAAAAAGGCCAGTCTAGTGGTGCAAGGGTTCAATCAACAGGAAGGAATTGATTATGATGAAACCTTTGCTCCAGTAGCCAAGCTTGAGGCAATCAGGATTTTAATTGCTTTTTCAGCTCATATGAACTTCAAACTCTTTCAAATGGATGCTAAGACATCCTTTCTTAATGGTTATTTGAAAGAAGATGTATATGTGTAACAGCCCCCTGGATTTGAGAATAGTGACTGGCCACCAAACCATGTTTTTAAACTTGATAAAGCTCTTTACGGTCTCAAACAAGCTCCTAGAGCTTGGTATGAGAGGCTTTCAAGTTTTCTTTTAGAAAATGGATATAAGAGAGGTTCAGTTGACAAGACACTATTCTTGAAGGAAAATGGAACTGATCTGCTAGTGGTCCAGATATATGTAGATGATATTTTGTTTGGAGCTACTAATCTTGATTTGTGTAATGAGTTTGCAGATTTGATGAAAAGTGAATTTGAAATGAGCATGACGGGAGAACTCGGATTCTTTATTGGACTTTAAATCAAGAAAACCAAGGATGGAATTATGATTCATCAGCAGAAATACCTCAAGGAATTGTTAAAAATATATGGCATGCAAGACAACAAATCCTATGAAACACCTATTCCAACTTCTACAAAATTGAGCCTTGATGAAAAGGGAAAGGGTGTTGAGGGTAAGTTATATAGAGGTATGATTGGGTCATTGCTCTACTTAACAGCTAGTAGGCCAGATATAGTGTTTTCAGTAGGGTTGTGTGCAAGATCTCAAAGCAACCCTAAAGTATCTCACCTAAAGGCTGTTAAGAGAATTTTAAGGTATCTCAATGGTACTGATGATTTGTGTTTGTGGTATCCAAAAGGTAGCAGTATGAATCTTATAGGATATACAAATGCTGACTTTGCTGGTTTTATTGTGGACATGAAGAGCACTTCTGGAATGGCTCACTTCTTAGGTTCCTATCTTATCTCATGGGGATCTAAGAAACAAAATTCGGTGGCCTTATCCGCTGTAGAGTCTGAGTACATTGCAGCAGCTTTATGTTGTGCTCAGCTCTTGTGGGTAAAGTCACAACTAAAGGATTTTGGGATCTGTTTTAGAAATGTTCCCATCTTATGTGATAACACAAGTGCAATCAATATTTCGAAAAATCCTGTCCAACATTCTAAAACCAAGCATATTGAGATTAAGCATCATTTTCTAAGGGACAATGTTAAAAAAGGTAATGTTGAATCGGAGTTTTGCAGGTGAGAGGATCAACTAGCTGACATCGTTACGGTACCTTTGAGCAGAGAAATGCTCATCAAGCTTCGTACCTTCTTGGGTATGATTAAAATTAGACAATGAGCTCTTAAGTCTTGACTTGTCCCTGGCTAGTCAAATGATGTCAATATGTACATATTTTTTGTTTTTTTTCTTTATGCTTTTTAGGTCTCACAAAGTTCTTATGCGATGCTGAGCTGATCGATTTAGTACTCAAGTACCTTAGCATAATCTTGTAAAAAGTAAGTTGGGACAGACCAGTTGCAAACCATTAGGGAACCAGATCCATGAGGCGGTTATTTTTTTTCCAGTCAGTTTATTTTCAAAAATTCATATTTTTGGAAACAAAATGATGTTTGTATTCATGGCAACTACGTTTTTGGTTGAACGGACAAATATCCTTCAAATATTCTGAAGATAACCGTTTTGATACAAATTTCTTATAAATATATGCCTCTGATCATACTTTCTTTCTTCATTTCATTTCCTTATTTTCTTTATCTTCTATATATTCTTTTGACTATTTTTCTCTCGCACAAAAACCTAATTCGTCTAAATTCTTCTTCTTACTTTCTCTCACATTATTCAAAGTTTCTCTTTTTGTGCTCAAAGCAGAGGAATTATTCAGTCTCATCATGTCGAAAAGAAGAAGCACACGGTTGGTTGAGAAATAAGTTAGTGAATCTCCTAAAATTGAAACGTAGAAAACAAAGAAGATGGTTGACAAGGTCATTGAATCTTTGATAGAAGATGTGATGGAGGAGGAAGATGTGAACGAAGAGGAAGAAGTGCCATTGATTAGAAAGAACAACAAGTCTGAAACTTCAAAAGCCCTTACCTTAAGTCCTCCTACACCAAAATCCACCACAAAAACAACCACAATGGCGGTTACACCAAAATTAACAGCCAAAACCACCAAATCCCACACCTACATCGACAAAATCATCCACTGCCAAAAAGCATCCCACACCAAAATCCAAAGAATCAACTCCTGTACCAATAGAGACATCAAAATCAAAAGAGCCAGAGATTGTTGAAGAATCTAAACATGGGAAGGAATCTGAATCCGAATCTAAGTCGAATGAAGAAGAGGTGGAGGAAGAAGAAGTTGAATCAGAAGAAAGAGAAGTTGAACCAATGGAGGATGTTGTTACTGAAGAAGTGATAGAAAAGAAAGTAAGCACTAAGAAACTGTCATAAAAAACAGTTAAGAAAGTTGAGAAGAAGGCTACCAAACCACTAACCACTAACCACAAAATCAAAATCACCCACGCCTAAAACCACTCCCAAACTAGTTGATAAATCAAAGAACAAGGAAGTTACTGAGGAAGAAGAGGAAGTTGAGTTAACCACTGAGAATGGGAACACAAATAAAATAGCAAGCAAGGGTACTCGTGTGAAAATGGTTGCTAGAAAGGGTGCAGAAGCGTCCAAGGGAATGGCTATCATGAAAGACGCACAGCTAGACCGAACCACAACATGGAAAAAGAGAAAGCAATCTGATGTTGTGATCTCTTAAAGCATGAAATCTAAGAAAAGTAAGTCTACCACTCCTAAACCTCTATATAATTTGAAAGATAGACAAATTCTGGTAGGATTTTCTGTTGTAAAAAGTTGGGTTGCACAAAAATTCTTGATTGAGGTTAAGGAGGCCTTAGATTTTCAGAAATGCTTTATGTTGTTTGCAAAAGATTTAGATGTTTTCATGCAAAAAGGAGGAAGTAGGGTGAAGTTCTGGTCTCTTCTATGTAATTCAGGGGGAAGCGGGTTAAATGAATATTACTAACCTGTGTGTGTTGCAGCAACTAGAAGTAAGATTGATAATTTTGCTAGTGGTGACAGACCTATAAGGTCTGGAAGGAAATGTATTCAAAGCATGTTACTTCTTATCATCCCAATGGCTTGTTTGCTTGAAAACAAGTCTTTATGAACTTACTGATGTTCTTATTGCGAATACATGTTTAAGTCTAAGAGCTCTATGTCTAATTAGTATTTGCCTTGGGTACTTAGAAAAACTCTTTCTTAAACTGCTATCAGTTAGTTGTGAACTGGTTTACTCGTTAATCTGCAGGAACAATATGAGACCAGTTCATTGAATTTTAAAGAATTCAAAATCTTTGAAAAGTTCCAAATGTTAAATGATCTTATTTGCAGGGGGAACTTTATAGTTTGTCATCATCAAAAAGGGGGAAGTTGTTGAGTTCCTACCTTTTGTTTTGAATGATGACAAACCACGTTGAACTATTATATTATATGCAAGTTTCTGTTTTCATGTGCAGGTACAAAAGAAACAAGTTCAATGATGACAAGATAAAGCTTGAGAAGCCAAGTTTTGAAGTTTGCATGAAGATCAAGCTCATAGAGTCTAACACTTGTTTAGGAAAGTTGTTCATACATCCGTATTTTAGGAAAGTTTTTTCCGCACAAAATTGTTTTTCAAAAATAACACGGATGCTTGGATTGGTATGCAAGGCCAATATTCTTAAGTATGGCAAGTATGTTATATAATATTGTGCTGATTTTATTTGATTTCAAATAAAATCAGTGAGAATATTTTCCTGGAATTATCTCTATAATTTTAAGGAAAATATCCTCTTGTAATATTACATGACATACTAGACAAAGGCTTATTTAAGGACATTTGCTAGCATGGAACCAGAACAAATTTTGCACGAACAAAAACTTAAGATTACGATTTGAAAAAGTGCTCTCTAAGTCTCAATCTCACATAAACCTCATAACCACATTAAGGACTTAAAATTCTCTCTTTTGTAAGCATTTAGGTTAATTGTTATTGAGAGACAAAGTGTTGTAATTTGAGCATTCTGAGAGTTCAGATTGCTGGGGAAGTTGATCTGGGATCATCTTCATTGGAACCTTCATAGTTGAGGGTTGAGTCGAATTTCCATAGGTGGAAGTTGGGGAATCATATTGTGCATAGGTGCATATATAATTGATTGACTGTAATTCTTTTATTATTCTGAGTTGATTAATAAAAGAATGAGTGGAGTACGTAGACTTATTATAAGTCGAACCTCGTTAAATCTTGGTGTTGTTTATTGCTTTATTATTTCCGCTGCTTGAGAACTGGTTCTAAACTGTTCTTATAATTAATCGAAAAATTTACAACAACTTTACAACGCTCAATTCACCCCCCTCTTGAGTGTCACTTGCACTTTCAGAGAGTGTGTGCAAGCGAATGTGAATGACGAAGTTGACAATGAGTGCTGAAGGTCGGAGGAGGGGGGTATTTATAGGGTTGGATGTGACGTCAGCGAGCGCCAGGGCGCCGGAAGAGCGTTAGAACACACAGGAGCGTGCGCCAGGGCGCCTCACCTGCGCCTGAGCACTCAAGGTGGGTGCCAGCACGCTTAGTGAGCGCTATCGCACATGCACCATGGGCTTTTGGGCGCTGCCCCTGCGTCATGGCGCTCGAGCTCCTAAATTCTGATTTTCACGCGGTGAATCTTTAAAGCTTCCTTACTACGTATATTTACTTCCATAAAACGAAATATTTCGATATATTTTGAAATAATACGAAATTCACTTCCATTAAACAATGTATTCACTTCCATAATCTAGAGTTTCCATAAACCCAACAAACCTTTCTAGAAGGTTTCTCGAATACGGTTACATCCATACAAGGGCACAAAAGTAATTTTATTCATTAAGGGTAATTTAGTAATTTCACAAAGTGACTTTTGGGGCCTATAAATACCTCTTTAAACCAAAATTTTCAGAAGTAAAATTACGTTTTATGTTTACGAATTTACCAAAAAAAAAGAAAGAGAATGAAAAAAAAAACAAAACCAAAACCCTTACCCTAACCCTAAACCCGGCCACCACCTAACCGAGCCCCTCCTCGTCGGCTACCACCGCGGGGACCAGCGGCAGCTAGCCGGCGCCCAGCAGACAGTAGCCACCGCCGCCAGCAGCCAGCCACCGGCCTCCCTCCCCTTTTGTTTTTTGGTTTTTGTAAGTTTAATAAAAAATTATCTTCTTCTCTTTAATTTGACTCAATTATGTTTATAATTATGTTTATGTTCATGTTTTTATAATTTATAATGAAGTTTTATGATATATAACCATGTTTTAAAAAGTTGTTCATGAATTAATAAATTAGGGTTTTTAAGTTCATGAAAAATAATTAAGTGTTATGATTTTTATGTGCTAAATTAATCTAATATGGTCATAATATGCTATACTAATATTTTATGACCAAATAATAATGTTTTTAAGAGGATTTTTAATAAAATATTTTTGCTTTAAATTTTTTTATAAGTGTGAATAAAAATAGTAGTGGTATTTCAATCATGATTTTAAGTATGAAAAATAGTTTTTAAGCATGAAATTAACGTATAATGATCTTGTAATGTTATATATATATTGTTTTATGCATGATTCATGAGGTTTAAAAGGGTTTTAATGGAGTTTTAAATAATTTCATATTGCTGTAATTTAATTATAGTGATGAATAAAAATAGTAGCGATGATTTTATTATGTAATTAAGTATGAAAAAGGGTTTTCAATGTTCAAAACCAATATATAATGGCCCTTTGATATTATTATAATATTTTATGCTCAAACTAAGAATTTAGAAAGGTTTTTAAGAGGTTTATTTTAAGCAATGTAATATTGCTCTAAAATTTTTTAAAGTGTTTTTAAGAATAGTAAAATATTAGTTTCATGCTAGAATCATTCTATAAGTATTTTAAATGCATGAAACTATCATAGGGTGATCATAGATATATTGTTTTAAGGTCAAATTACGACGTTTAGAAAGGTTCAAAATAATTTGTAAGTAAGTTTTCAAAGCTGCCATTTTTGGTAAAGTAGGAAAAACATCATTTTTAGAAAAGGAAATTAAAAGGAAAAGTATGGAATTGAATAGATACAATATAGTTAAGGATTTTGGTTGGTTTTTCAACCTCAAAAGTTAGTTTAGATTAGCTGTAAAGTTTAGTCAAAGTAAGTTTGTAATTAGTCTCCAAATTGTATTTTGTAGGAGGCTTCGAGCTAAGCATATTTTAGAAGTAGTGACGACTCATCGCTATTATACGAGGTACGTAAGTACTAAAGGCGACTTAAAAGTAGATTTCATGCTTGGTTGATGACTTTAAATGTTTTGAATATGTATATGAATTGTTGCTTAATTGACTTTCATGAGAAGTATGCTAGTATGAAAGTATGATTTTCATATTGTTTTGACATTCCACTTTTATAGCATTATTAATTTATCATGAGTAATTCGAATGTTTAATTATCTCTAAAGTTGGCCAATAGTTAATAAAGAAGAAATAAAAGAAGTTAGTTAAGTTGATTTGTTGCTTAATCAATAAGAAAGGTAGTTGTGAATTTTTATTCACATGATTATTAGAAGCTAATGAGCAAATATTTATATATATGTAGCCACTCATAGTTTAATGTGTGGTCAAGGAAAGGATAATTAGTTAGCCACTCACTGTTAATGTGTGTTACAGGAAGTTTAGTTTAATTAAAGCACACACAAAATTATTTTAGTATCACTTGAAATCAAAGATAATTCATATGGTCTTGTTTGATATTATGCATGCTTTTTTGTGTTGATATGTGTGAGTCAAAATTTTCTTAAACTGGTTAATCACGTAAAGTGAATGAGGATTCGCACCAAAACTCTTGGAATATATATACCTTGTGTATGAACAATAGGGGGGGGGGGATTCGTATGGAACAGAGATCTATGAATTCTAATCGGAGTACAAGACGTTGTACTCTTTTGTATTTCTAATGCGCTGGATTTCGACACTTTATGAGACATAGGTAATACCTTCTTGGAGTTGCTCCCAAGTTGGTGCCCAATAGGGCGATTTTAAAGGGAAGGAAACCTGTTCGATGCGAAATACAAAGTTCAAACATAATAAAAAATTTATATGAGATGAGTCTATGCATAGGCTTGAAGAGATGTTAACGGTAAGAAGTATGTGTGCTATACTTTTCTTTTATTTTAATATTAATCATGTTTTGTATGGTATATAGTATTTATGTACTTAGCTTTGCTGATTACGTGTTTTGCGTGCATGACCTATATTTATTTGGCCCTACTATGATCCATTTCGAAGGCGAGTAGAAGACTAGAATAAAGAGAAAGCAATTGTTTCAGGTGGGCATAGTCAATCATGGTGGGATTGAGTGGAGAGTGCACGTTGCTCCTGAGTTTAGCTCTGTTGCTTTGGAATTGTTTTATTTATATCATCTTTGCAGCTTTATTAATTATGACATCGTTGTTGGACTAACTTGGTTTAAGTTCATGAGACTTTAGTTGGGTTTTAAAATTTATAAAACTTGATTGGTTTTGGAAAGGCCATTGTTGGTTCCGAATTGTAACAAAGTATTTTTTAGTTGGAGGTGTTTTGAAACTTTATTTTCGTTTTAAATATTTTAAAGTAGAAGTCTTCCGCTGTAGTACTTTGATAATAGCCTTAGCCGTTACCACGGTGGCGGTAGCACTTTGGATTTTCCGAAATTATTAGTTTGTTTAATAAATAGTTTCCGGAAATAGTTAGTGTTTTCCAGCGTGTTACAAAGTGGTAGCCAGAGCTCGATTTTAGAAATAAAATAAATTATAAAATTATTTTGGATCCCTAAGGTTTTATTTTGGGAAGTGTCTTAAGGTGCAAAACTTATTGTTAGAAAATTATTTAAGTAATTAGTTAATTAATTATGTAAATATTTATTTAAGGAATTTTGGATTAATTAATTGTTTTAAGTATTTCTTTTTCAAGAAGTTTTCGAAAAAAAGGAACTTTCCTTTTTTTATAAAGTTACTAAAAATGGGAAGTTTCTAAAAACAGTAATTTCCAAAAAATAGAAAGTTTTGAGAATGGAAAAATGTTTTGCTTGTCACATGTGTAGGTTCATAAAAATTTAAAGTATGTCTTATGCTTTATTAAGGGCTTTCGTTGGTTGTCGTTATGTGGTTAGGTACGTGTAGAAAATATTGTTTGTTAGCCACTGAACCTCTATTTTCGCAGAACTGTATGTTTTGTAGTTTGGGAAGGGTCGTCCCTAGATTTTAAATATGTGTTCTAAGGAGGATGTTAATTATTTTCAAGCAAAATTTCATAAATGGGGATTTTGGAGAGAAAAAATAATGAGGAGCCGTTTCAATACACTAGGAAGATTCGTTTCATTAGTCCTAAATGAGTGAAGCTCTAAGTAGAAGGGGTGTGACCAACCTGATAATGTATCAGTCTTAATTATGAGATGCTTAAAAAACTACAAACCTTATTTGGAGATAAAGGCCGTGTCTGCAACTTTTAATTGAAGGGAGGGATTCCCAATTATGCTTGGCATAGGATATCTAGTATTATTGGAGTTGTTTGGATGCTCATAGATGCTTAATTTTTGGTGTCATATTATGGTTGAAGTTGGTTTTTTTGGTGTTCACTTTGGTGTTTTCATTGAATATGAGTTGAGAATGTGGGTTTTTGATGCATAGAATATAATTGATGCTTATAGAATGGATGTTGTTGGTTGCACTCAAGATCTTATTTGTTGAAAGAATTTGTTGTTCCAATTGGTTTAGTTGCATTTACAAACGGGTCATGCCGAAATTTCCGCTCAACTTTGTTTGTAAATTTAGTTTCATGATGACTACAATGCTTTAATTGTTTTATTAATCATGACATTAAACTTCTTGCATCTTATGATTCTATATGCTTTCGTATAGCCATGATTTTAGATTTGACACTTGCTTCAATAGAATTCAAATCCTTGTTTTAATTTTCATACTTATGTTTTGTATGATAATGAAGAAGTCTATTGGAAAATTGCTTGGAGGAGGCCCCAAGAAATCTCAGAAAACTGGGGCATCTTCTTCGGCTTCCAAAGGGAAGCAACCAACATCCTCTAGAGCACCACCACAAAACCGACAAGAGAGGCAGAAACGGTATGAGAATCTCTCCAAGAGAACAATTAGGTCCACAAGGTTCTTCAACAAGAAAACATGTGATAAACTTGGCATTACTAACCAAGTTATGAGGATGGCTTGCCGCATTGGATGGGGGACCTGGATTAATGCTACCATGCCCGGTCCTGAAGGTCGAACCCAGCAGGTCCCACATACATACGGAGATGTGTGGAGTGACGGTAATTGGAGTGACATTTATTGTGTGGAGATATACGGAGATGTGTGGAGTGACAGTAATTGGAGTGACATTTATTGTGTGGAGTGACAACCCGTGAACTACTCTAGACATTGATTCATTAAACTTGCTTGGTTTGTTTTGTTTGGCCCGTATTGGATGCTTGATTGGCTGGATATAATCCTTGTGTCTTCGGAGTTTCTCTTGAGTTATAATGCTTATTTTGTTTTATGGGGTGTATTCAATATCGTTGTGTTTTCTCGGGACGAGCAAAGTTTCGGTTTGGGGGAATTTGATATACATGTTTTATGTTTTATTTTTCCCTCATTTCCGGTTGATTCTTGTGCTAAATAGTTAAGTTTGTGGCTTTGTTTTGATTAAATATCTTCCTTCGATGTTAAGTTATGATTTGGAACGATTTTAGCATTTTTAGTAGACTTTTAGATATTTTTACGGTTATTTTATGCTTCCTCGGTTATTACACGTGGTTTTCAGTTTGTTTTATATGTTACAGGAGTGTAATAGGGAGTTATAAAGTCATTAGAAGTTGAAACGAGTCAAAATATACTTGCCTCGAGATGCGTGAAAAGTTACGAGAAGCTGTGATGTAAGTGCAAGCACTAGTGACATTAATAATATTAATGATATAAGTGCAAGCACCTGTGACATTGACAAGAATGACAGTGGTGAAATCAACTTCGAAGGTGGTGATGTCAATGGCGAGGATGCAACCATAGGTGAATTAGTTGCATATGGAAATATAAAGGATATAGGTGCATGAAGGGTAGGGATTTGTGTGTGCATGGTCACATATACCTAAAGTGGCACGCAAATCAAGAAAAGGATGGTGGATTTTTGGGAACAAGATGGTTTTTGCCTATGGGTTTTTTCCTACTGCATTTGCTTGGGTTTTTCTCATTTTAAGCATTGAGTCTTTATTTCTTGTGGAGTCTTGATCATCATAATTATGCTAAATACATGGAGAATAGATTCTTGAAGGTTTCTTGATTAAAAGATTGGATCTTGAAGCATTTCTTGAAGTTTCTTGGAAATCTTGGAATTTGCGCATTTTTTGACGAAGCAAAGTGGCCTGTTTTTTGACGGTTTTTCAAGAACTTGGGCACCAAGTATTTTCGTGATTTTTAGTTTAAAATGTGATGATTATCTTGTTAATTAATTATTTAGTTAAGTGTTAGGATATTTTCTTGATTAGATAGTTTGTTAGGCAAGATAAGATCAAGATGCAGTGAGGAGGTGGCATACTTATCTTGTTGTGCGTGTGTTTTGTGAGGGATGAATTTCTTTGTTTTGTGCGTGTGTTTCGTTGTTTTTAACTAGGATCTTTGTTGATGATTATTCCTATAAATAGTTTCAACATTAGTTTGTATATAATTTAAGTTTGAATTGAATAAAAGTTTGTTTGTTTTTATTGAAACAAATTCCGAAATTTTTAAGGGTTGATGGGTTTTCCTTTATACTCTTGTGAAGATTAATTAGTGGCTTTGAGGGTGCTTAGGCTTTAATCAAAGAGTAATTGATCAAACTAAGTTTAAGAATTTGGGTGGCTTGGCCTTTAGAAGTTCGAAAATTTAGTTTATGCTTTTGGTTTTCCCAAATCATAAGAAAATTCACATCAAATTTGGTGCTTTCGTTGCGAGGACGTTTAATCTCAAGTGCTTGTAAATCTATCAATCACTTCAACCAACATTGCTATGGAGGGTGGAGGTGAAGAAGTTCCTGCAAACTTTCAAAGGGGATTGTCCTTAGAACAAGCTAAGGAAATGAGAAGAGACAATGAAATCAAAGAGTTACGAACCATGCTACAAGAGGTGACGAATTTCGTGTTAGGGAGATCGAAAAATAGCAAAAAGGGCCACGAAATTGAGGAGTTTGATTCAAGCTCTAGTGATGAAAATTCAGGAAGGAGTGCACGCAAGCCTAGGCGTGTATATGACACCAGTTCTAGTGATGAAGATGGTCGAAAAAGATACAAAAAACGAGACAAACAGAAGGATGATGATCGTAGCCTAAAATTGGACGTTCCCGAGTTCAATGGCAGTCTAGATCCTGAAATTATTCTTGATTGGCTAAGGAGAACCGAAAGAGTCTTCAATTACAAAGAATATGATGATCATAAAGCTTTCAGGGTGGCGGAATTAAAATTGACTTCCTATGCTAGCTTGTGGTATCAAGGGCTACAAATGAAATGAAAAAAGGAAGGAAAATCGAAAATAATGTCTTGGCGAAAACTTAAGAGGGAATTAATGATGTAAATTTTCGCGTAAACAAAAACTCACAAGGGAATAGACTAAATTTTTCAAACCTATAAATACCAAGTCACCAAGATTCTCAAATGTAGGTTGATTAATTAGTCCTTTAATTAAAGCCTAAGCACCCTCAAAGCTACTAAATAATCTGCACAAGAGTATAAAGAAATTAATCACCAACTCTTTAAATTTTCAGTTTTTTTGTTTTCAAGTAAACAAACAAACTTTACTCCAACTTAATTAATTACATCCTAATGTTGAGATTATATATAGGTATAATCAACAACAAAATCCTAGCTAAAATCATCAAAAATATATGCCTAAAACTAGGAAATTTGTCCCCTACTTGTGCGACTTGCACAAGTTGCACAACAAATTCAAGATAAGATTGCCACATCATTATGCAACTTGCACTTGATCTTATCTTGCCTAACAAACTCTAACTAACTAACAAATCAAGAAAATATCCTAACAAACTTCCTAACAACCTAAAAAACAAGATAATTACCAAATTACAACCAGAATTACACAAAAAATCAAAGAGCCCAAAATCAAGAAAATCGTCCCAAATACACGCCCATGATTTGCACAATTTCAAGATTTTGTGTCAAATCTTCAAGAAACCTTTCAAGATCCAATCTTTTAATCAAGAAACCTTCAAGAAGTCATTTCTCATGTCTTTAAGGCTATAAATGAAGTTCAAGACTCACCAAGAAATAAAAGACTCAATGCCAAAAATGAGAAAAACCTTGTGGGAAAAACTCATAGGCAAAAACCATCTTGTTCCCCAAATCCACCATTCTTGCCTTGATTTGCGTGCCATATTATTGACATGTGACCATGCACACGCAAATCCCTACCCTTGATGCACCCATATGGTTGATATTTCCATAAGCAACTATTTCACCTATGGTTGCATCCCTGCCATTGGCATCCTCACCTTCGAAGTTGATTGCACCATTACCAACCTTGTAACTTATATTTAATACTTGATCACTTTTTTCATCATCCTCCCCTTCTTCAAAAGATTTTGACCTCAAACTTCGAAGTTGTTCATCAAGCACATATGGAGATAAATCTCCAATATTGAAAGTAGCATGGACTCCATATTCACCTGGTAACTCAAGTTGATAAGCATTATCACCAACTTTTTTCAAAATCTTGAATGGTCCATCACATCTAGGCATCAATTTATTTTTCCTGTGATTAAGAAACCTTTCCTTCCTGATATGTAACCAAACGAAATCTCCTTCTTGATATTTGCGTGGGTTCCTGTGCTTATTGTCTTGCTTCTTATATTGATCATTAACCTTTTCAATCCTTGCTCTGATCTGTGCATGTAATTTCTACATATATTCAATTTTTTCCAAAGTAGTTTTATGAACCATCTCACCTTTAGGAACACAGATGAAATCAATTGGCAATTTAGGGTTGATGCCATAAACCACTTCAAAAGGTGAATGTTTGGTTGCATAAGTAGGTGATCTGTTGTAGGCAAAGTCAGCATGCGCCAGTTTCAAATCCTAATCCTTCTAAGTCTTGCTTACTAATCCATGAAATAATACCCCTAATGTTCTGTTCATCACTTCAGTCTGCCCATCAGTTTGTGGGTGATAGGAAGTACTAAAAAGTAACTTGGTTCCAACCAGTTTCCACAATGATTTTCAAAAGTAGCTCATGAATTTCGAATCCCTTTCACTGGCAATTGTTTTTGGAATACAATGCAATCAAATTATATCCCTAAAATATAGCTCTGCAACATTAACAACATTATCAGTTTTATTGCAAGGAGTGAAATGTGGCATCTTTGAAAACCTGTCCACCACCACCATAATAGAATCCCTATGGCGAGCTGTTCTAGGTAGACCAACAATGAAATCCAGTGATACATCTTCCCAGGGACCATATGGAACTGGCAATGGTATGTATAACCCTTGATGAAAAGTTTCTTTAGCCTTTTGACATATAGCACATTGAGAAATCACAGCTTCCACATCTCTAATCATCTTGGGCCAATAAAAATGTTCTTGCAGCATACTCAATGATTTAGCAATTCCAAAATGCCCTACCAGGCCCCCTCCATGCGCCTCTCTGACCAATAATTCCCTGATTGAACAATTAGGCACGCACAGTTGATTCCCTTTAAACAGGAATCCATCATGTAAGATATAATTAAGATCCAACTACTCCACTTCTCAAATCAATCTTGGAAAACACCTGAGAGCCATATAACTCGTCCAAAGATCGTCCAGTCTAGGAATTGGGAATCTGTACTTGATTGTGATGTTGTTTACAGCCCTAGAATCAATGCACATACGCCAAGATCCGTCTTTTTTTGGTACAATCAGTGTTGGTACAGCACAAGGACTCATGCTCTCCCTCACGTATCCTCTTTGCATTAATTCCTCAATTTGCCTTTGTATTTCCTTGGTCTCCTCAGGATTGCATCTATATGCTGGTTTATTAGGAACCTGAGCACCTGGGATTAAGTCAATCTGGTGTTCAATGCCCCTATTGGGAGGCAAACCAGGTGGTAAGTCATCTGGAAGTACATCAAATTCCTTCAATAGTGGTTGAAGAATTTTAGGGATTGCAGATGTTTCAACTCTCACATCTTTGGCCATCAACAGAAATACTTGCTGGCAATCAGTGAATTCTTTCTCCAATTCCTTGGGATTAGTCAAAAACACTCCCTTTTTATTCTCCACATTCAATTGCTTCTTGTTTTGCGCCACTTTTAGAGGTTTCGAAGCAATTGGCTTGTCAGTTTCCTGTTTTTAGATGATGTAGACATTGGTTCTTCCATCATACTTCACAAATCGATCATATTGCCAGGGTCTACCAAGCAATATATGACAAGCATCCATTAGACAGACATCACATATCACAAAATCCTCAAATTTACCAATTTTGAAATTGATCAGGGCTTGGTTAGTCACTTTGACATCACTGGTATTGCTTAGCCAATGTAACTTGTAAGGTTGAGGATGATTGTATGTGGGGTGATTCAATTTCTGAATCAATAGGGTAGAGACCACATTAGTACAGCTGCCACTGTCAATTATCACATCACACAGCCTGCCCTGTACATTACACCTGGTCACGAAAATTTTGTCCCTCTGGTTCTCTTCAATTGACGCAGGTTTAGACTGAAGAGCCCTCCTGAGGAACAATGCCTGACCCTGTGTTTATGCCCCCACTTCTTCCATATCATTGCTCCTTTGTTCTTCGTGGGAATCAATATCTTCGTCCTCCCCTTCTTCAAGAAGAACATCTAAGTAGACATCTTCGATTTCCTTTACTTCCCTGGCAGTGATTACTCTAGAGTTTGGGCAATTTCTTTGTATGTGTCCTACTCCTTGACACTTAAAACACTTCCTGTTGTCTTCAGGGATTGTCAGTGGTTTGATTGGAGTGGCTGCCCTTTTATCATTGTCGAATTTAGGTTTAGCACTTGCTGGTTGGGAATACACCACCTCCTTCTTGGATTCATAGGATTTAAAGAATGCTTTTGGCTTCTTTAAATTCCCATGTTTTTCCACCCTGAGTGCCACTTATAGATCTCATCATATGTCAAGTAGGGTTGCAATTCTACCTTTTCCCTAATGGATCCATCCAGCCCTGCCATAAACCGAGCAACTTTGTGATCTTCCTTCTCTTCTAGGTCACACAATATCATCAACTTTTCGAAAGCATTAATATACTCCTCAACAATTTTCTGTCCTTGTTTCAGGGTATGCATCTTCAGGAAATTGTTCTGCTCATACTTGATATGTGCGGTTTTTATTGTGTTTTTCCCCTTTGTTTCGGGCTAATTTTATGCCTAATAGTTGTGATTCTGGCTTAATTTTAGCTCATTTGGTGTTCTTTATCTATTTTGAAGTGTTTCACCAAGTTTGATTGATTTCCGGCAATTTTAGAACTTTATGGTTTGATTTTATCATTTGCGGTTGTTATGCTCGGTTTTGGTATGCTTTGTATTTTCAGGAGCGAAAATCGAGTTTGGGAGGAAGCTAGGAAGCTTGGACGGAACGAGAATGACATGTGCATGGGAATGCGTGCCAAAAAGTTATGGAAACAAGTCATGAAGAAGCTATGAAGAAATAAGAAGAAAAGAAAGAAAAAAAGCAATTCTGGAGCCTCAATGCGCCCAGATAAAAAGCCTATGCGCCCGCATTTTAATCAAAGTCAGCCTTAAAAGAGCTTCTGAAGGGTTGATGCGGGCGCACAAAATTGCTATGCGACCGCATCAGCGGTTTTTCCGTAATTTTTGTTTCTTCTATTTTCTTTGTACTTTGACTTTGTAAGCCCAATTTTTGGGTATTAAGGGCACGACTTTCTAGGCAAAAATACTTATGCTTTTCATAACTTAGAATTACTCTGTTAGGGTTAATTAAGCCCTTTTTCTCTCTCAAAAATTAGATTAGGAATTAGGGTTTGTTCTCAACAATTAATTTCAATTCAATTCAAGTTCTTCAATTCGGTAATTCTTTTTACTTTTATTCTTTTTGCTTAGTTTAATTTATGCTTTTTAGTTTCATTAGTTTAATTAATTTAGTTTATTTGTTGATGTTAATTAGTTTAATTGTTAATTATTTCATGAACCTAATTATGAATTCTATGATTATAATTGATTTGATTTCCATGTTCATGAGTGAGTAATCAATTTTCTAGGGTTAGAGAAACCTCGAGTAATTAATGGACTAATTAACTTAGATTGTTTTAATTCCGCAATTAGCAGTCAAGTTCTTATTATTGGTTTCTTTCGTTTACAATTGAATTGTGCACAGATTTAGTTGTAATTTTGGTAATTGTCGAATTTGATGCCGAGAGGTAAAAATACCACAATAAGACCACTGAGTAATAGGCGGAATTAGTCTAGGCATGAAAGGGAGCCGCTAGATGAGTTTTGAGGGAGTCTAGATTCGAGAGAATTAGTGAGCCCTAATTTGATGATAATTGTGAGATTGAATGATCTTTGTTAGTGAGTCCATTAGTTGTTCTTGGTGACCCGAATAACCCTAGACTTTAATTTATTGGTTTAAATCTTCGTCATTTCCCGTAATTGATTAGTAGTTAATCAACTTTTCTCAACCAAGGCTCTTTACACGGTTTAAGCTTTTTAGAACTAATAGAGTCCAATTGCTTCCCTGAGGATTCGATCCTTACTTCCCTAACTACATTAGTTAGATTTGTTTGGTTTATTTTTTGATAGGTGTGCGATAGCCTCATCAATACTAATGTGGTACAAATTTTTTTCTCAATTCTCTCTTCAATTTGCGCCATGAATAAATTTTTGATCTTCCTTCCTTTTTGCGTTTTCTTTGTAGTCCTTCATACCACAAGCTAGCATAAGATGTTAGTTTTAATTCTGCCATTCTGAAGGCCTTATGATCATCATACTCCTTGTAATTGAAGATCCTTTCGGTTCTCCTTAGCCAATCAAGGAAAATTTCTGGATCTAAACTGCCGTTGAACTCAGGAACGTCCAACTTTAAACTACGATCATCATCCTTCTGTTTGTCACGCCTCTTATGCCTGTTTCGGTCATCTTCTTCACTGGAACTTGTGCCATAGTCATGCCTAGGTTTGCGTGCACTCCTGCTTGTATTTTCATCACTAGAACTTGATTCAATTTCATCAATTGCGTGATTTTTCTTCTTGGTTTTCGAACTTCCTGACACAAAATTCATCACTTCTTCTAGCATGGTGTGCAATTCCCTAATTTCATTGTTTCTTATGATTTCTCTGGCTTGTTCTAAGGACAATCCTCTTTCAAAATTTGCAGGAAATTCGTCACCACCCCTTGCCATAGCAATGTTTTCACGTGTTTTAATTAATTCATGATCACTTGAGTATAAAAGACCTCCCAACGAGAGCACCAATTTGATGTGGATTTTCGTGTAAACAAAAACTCACAAGGGAATAGACTAAATTTTTCGAACCTATAAAGACCAAGTCACCAAGATTCTCAAATTTAGGTTGATTAATTAGTCCTTTAATTAAAGCCTAAGCACCCTCAAAGCTACTAAATAATCTGCACAAGAGTATAAAGAAATTAATCACCAACTCTTTAAATTTTCAGTTTTTTTGTTTTCAAGTAAACAAACAAACTTTTATTCAACTCCAACTTAATTAATTACATCCTAATGTTGAGATTATATATAAGTATAATCAAAAACAAAATCCTAGCTAAAATCATCAAAAATACATGCCTAAAACTAGGAAATTTGTCCCCTACTTGTGCGACTTGCACAAGTTGCACAACAAATTCAAGATAAGATTGCCACATCATCATGCAACTTGCACTTGATCTTATCTTGCCTAACAAACTCTATCTAACTAACAAATCAAGAAAATATCCAAACAAACTTCCTAACAACCTAAAAAACAAGATAATTATCAAATTACAACCAGAATTACACAAAAAATCAATAGAGCCCAAAATCAAGAAAATCGTCCCAAATACACGCCCATGATTTGCGCAATTTTGAAGATTTTGTGTCAAATCTTCAAGAAACCTTTCAAGATCCAATCTTTTAATCAAGAAACCTTCAAGAAGTCATTTATCATGTCTTTAAGGCTGTAAATGAAGTTCAAGACTCACCAAGAAATAAAAGACTCAATGCCAAAAATGAGAAAAACCTTGTGGGAAAAAACTCATAGGCAAAAACCATCTTGTTCCCCAAATCCACCATTCTTGCCTTGATTTGTGTGCCATATTATTGACATGTGACCATGCACATGCAAATCCCTACCCTTGATGCACCCATATGGTTGATATTTCCATAAGCAACTATTTCACCTATGGTTGCATCCCTGCCATTGGCATCCTCACCTTTGAAGTTGATTGCACCATTACCAACCTTGTAACTTATATTTAATACTTGATCACTTTTGTCATTTTCACTGGTACTTGCATCAATTAAGGAAGAATTTTGTGCCACATGAGTATGAGCAGAACAATTTCTTGAAGATGCATACCTTTAAGCAAGGGCAAAAGAGTGTGGAAGAATATATCAATGCCTTTGAAAATATGTTGATATTGTGTGATCTGGAAGAGAAAGAAGATCACAAGGTTGCTCGATTTGTTGCAGGATTGGATGATTCCATAAGGGAGAAGGTGGAGTTACAACCCTATTGGACTTATGATGAAATGTGTAAAGTGGCACTAGTACTCAGAGTTGAAAAACATGGGAATTCAAAGAATGCAAAAGCATTCTTTAAATCCTATGAATGTAAGAAGGAAGTGGTGTATTCCAAAACACCTAGTGCTAAACCTAGTTTTGACAATGTAAAAAGGACAACCACTCAAGTTAAACCACCTGTAATCCCCGATGACAAGAGAAAGTGTTTTAAGTGTCAAGGAAATGGACACCTACAACGCAATTGCCCTAGCTCCAGGGTGATCACTATCAGGGAAGCACAAGAAATTGAGGATGGTTACTTAGATGTTCTTCTTGAAGAAGGGGAGGACGAAAATTCTGAGTCACAGGAAGAAAAAGTAGCAATGATATGGAGGAAGTAGAGGCGAAAACACAGGGTCAGGCATTAGTCCTCATGAGGGTTCTTCAAACTAAACCAACATCAGTTGGAGAGAACCAGAGGGACAAGATTTTCGTGACTAGGTGTAATGTACAAGGCAAGCTGTGTGACGTGATTATTGATAGTGGCAGTTGTACTAATGCGGTCTCTACCCTACTGATTCAGAAACTGAACTACCCTACACACAACCATCCTCAACCTTACAAGTTGCATTGGCTAAGTAATACCAGTGATGTTAAAGTAACAAAGCAAGCCCTGGTCAATTTCAAAATTGTCAGTTTGAGGATTTTGTATTGTGTGATGTTTGCCCTATGGATGCTTGTCATATATTGCTTGGTAGGCCCTGGCAATATGATCGATTTGTGAAGTATGATGGAAGAATCAATGTCTATGTCATCAAGAAACAGGAAACTGACAAACCAATTGCTTTGAAACCCTTAAAAGTGGCGCAAGACAAGAAGCAGTTGAATGTGGAAAACAAGAAGGGAGTTCTCTTGTCAAATCCTAAGGAGTTGGAGACGGAATTAGCTAATTGCCAGCAAGTGTTCCTGCTAATGGCCAAGGATGTAAGAGTTGAAACATCTGTAATCCCAAAACTTCTTCAACCACTATGGAAGGAATTTGAAGATGTATTCACAGATGATTTACCACCAAGATTGCCTCCCACTAGGGGCATTGAAGACCAGATTGACTTAATTCCAGATGCTCAGATTCCTATTAAACTAGCATACCGGTACAATCCTGAGGAGACTAAGGAGATACAAATGCAAATTGAAGAATTGATGCAAAGGAGATATGTTAGAGAGAGTATGAGTCCGTGCGCCGTACCAACACTGATTGTTCCTAAGAAAGACGGATCCTGGTGCATGTGCATTGATTCTAAAGCTGTCAACAACATCACAATCAAGTACAGGTTTCCCATCCCTCGGCTGGACGATTTATTGGATGAATTGTATGGCTCACAGGTGTTTTCCAAGATTGATTTGAGGAGTGGGTATCATCAGATACGCATGAGGGAAGGTCATTCGGTTTGGTTACATCTCAGGAAGGAACGGTTTCTTAATCATAGGAAAAATAAATTGATGCCTAGATGTGACGGGCCATTCAAGATTTTGAAAAAAGTTGGTGATAATGCTTATCAAATTGAGCTACCAGGAGAATATGGAGTCCATGCTACTTTCAACATAGGTGATTTATCTCCATACATTCCTGATGAACAACTTCGAAGTTTGAGGTTAAACTCTTTTGAAGAAGGGGAGGATGATGTAAGTGCAAGCACCAGTGACATTGATAATATTAATGATATAAGTGCAAGCACCAGTGACATTGACAAGATTGACAGTGGTGAAATCAACTTCGAAGGTGGTGATGTCAATGGCAAGGATGCAACGATAGGTGAATTAGTTGCATATGGAAATATAAACCATATGGGTGCATGAAGGGTAGGGATTTGTGTATGCATGGTCACATATACCTAAAGTGGCACGCAAATCAAGAAAAGGATGGTGATTTTGGGGAACAAGATGGTTTTTGCCTATGGGTTTTTTCCTACTGCATTTGCTTGGGTTTTTCTCATTTTAGGCATTGAGTCTTTATTTCTTGTGGAGTCTTGATCATCATAATTATGCTAAATACATGGAGGATAGATTCTTGAAGGTTTCTTGATTAAAAGATTGGATCTTGAAGCATTTCTTAAAGTTTCTTGGAAATCTTGGAATTTGCGCATTTTTTGACGAAGCAAAGTGGCGTGTTTTTTTAACGATTTTTCGATAACTTGGGTACCAAGTATTTTCGTGATTTTTAGCTTAAAATCTTATGATTATCTTGTTAATTAATTATTTAGTTAAGTTGTTAGGATATTTTCTTGATTAGATAGTTTGTTAGAGTGTGTTAGGCAAGATAAGATCAAGATGCAGTGATGAAGTGGCATACTTATCTTGTTGTGTGTGTGTTTTGTGAGGGACGAATTTCTTTGTTTTGTGCGTGTGTTTTGTTGTTTTAAATAGGATTTTTGTTGATGATTATTCCTATAAATAGTCTCAACATTAGTTTGTAAATAAATTAAGTTTGAATTGAATAAAAGTTTGTTTGTTTTTCTTGAAATAGATTCCGAAATTTTTAAGGGTTGGTGGGTTTTCCTTTATACTCTTATGAAGATTAATTAGTGGCTTTTAGGGTACTTAGGCTTTAATCAAAAACTAATTGATCAAACTAAATTTAAGAATTTGGTGGCTTGGCCTTTAGAAGTTCGAAAATTTAGTCTATCCTTGTGGGTTTTCCAAATCATAAGAAAATTCACATCAAGTTGTGAACGAGATTTAAAGAGATCGAGCGAAGAAATAATAAAAATCGTCAAAGTTTAGTTACATGCGTATCATGCGGGCGCATAGACCAAAGAGGCACTGACTTATGCGGGCACAACATAGAACATAAGTTCCAGAATTTGCAATCCACGTTCGCTGCGGGCACAAGGAAGAGTTTCTTTTTTGTTCCCTACGGGCGCAGGTGATGCATGTGGCGTCCGTTCGGCTTTTTCGCGCGGTTTTGCTTCGTGGGTTTATTTAATTAAAACCTAACTCCTATAAATACCCTTTGCATTGGGTGCTCGACCCCAACTAGTTTTTTTTAGCATATTTTTAGATTTAGAAATCTTTAAAACACTTCTCTCTCTAGAATTTTAGAAGCTATTAATTTGTTCTTAATGCAATTCAATCAATCTTTTGGTAATTTCTTTCCGTTTGCTTTTCAATTCTCTTTAGTTTATGAATCTTTTTAGTTTGTTAGTTTTTAGTTTAGTTTAATTAGTTTCGTTAACTTAGTTGATTTGTTTAATATCCTAGTAATTACTTTTGTTTTAATTCTAGTTTTAATTGATTTATGTTCATGGCTTTGTTATTTAATTTTGTTTATGATTTAGTTCCTTTAATCATTAATGAGTAGTCTTTTTCTCAAGGGCTAGGGGATCTATGATCATGTTGAGAATTTATTTTATGGTAGTTAATTAATTCTTGATTATTAGCTGAATTCCTATTATTGATTTCTATTGATTGCAATTAAATTGTGCCAGATTTAGTTGTGAGTTAGGTAATTGTCGAAATCAAAGCCGAGAGGTAAGATTACCACAATTAGACCACTGAATAATAGGCGAAACGAATTTATGCGAGAGAGAGCCGGTAAAGGAGTTTTGAGGGAGTCTAAGTTCGAGAGAATTAGTGAGCCCTTGTTCAATGAATGTCAATGAATTGGTAATGAGCGTTTTATGAGTTTGTTGATTTATCATAGTGAACCAACCACCCTAGGTTTCTATTATAAGAAGTTTAACTCGTCAATTTCCTGTCATTTCCTTAGTTTTAATCATTTTTTTCTTAGTTTTAGTAGTCTCTTTAGAACTTTCAACAAAGGCCCCTTCCACAATGTAGACTTTTTAGAACTAATAGAGTTTAATTGCTTCCCTGAGGATTCGATCCCTACTTCCCTATCTATATTAGTTAGAGTTGTTCGGTATTTTTGAGAAATGTGCGATATCCTTGTTCAGCAACTCCAAGAGTTGCATATAAGTGTTAACAGAGGTAGTTTTTTCTTCCATAAACCAAAATATTACGAGGATATATGAAATTACCTCCATAACACCATTTATACACTTCCATAACCTAGAGTTTCCATAAATCAAACAAACCTTTCTAGAAGGTTCGTCGAATCCGGCCACATTCGTTTGCTTAACTTAATTTATTTTATTTTTGAAAATGAATTTAAAATGAAACGAAAATGATATAAAAATAATAAAATGATTTTAAGCATACTTCAACCATTATAACTTATCATCGGTTAACCTTATAACATCAGTTTTATTTATTTATTTATTTATTTTCAAGAACTCGACTTTCAAGAATCAGACATTGTTGCAACGTGGTACACGATAATCATCAGCTGTTAGGTGGGACAAAAAGTAGGTGTCTACACTACCGTATAGGCAAATTTATGATGATGTGTTTACTCCCTTCAGACACGTAGGTCGTATAGGAAGCTATGATGTAAAAACCGTCTGACGGTGTCTATTGTGAATGATGATGCCATAATTTTCTGACAATGTAGTCTTTATTGACATGGACCAGGGTTGACTTTCTGGGGGCTTTTTGATGATGTTGACCTAGGATGATTTCCCAGGTGATACAAGTGTGAATAGCAATACCTTTATACTTGGTCTACAATGATGGAGGATCACGTTCTTGAAAGTTTCTTGATTAAAAGATTCAATCTAGGACGTTTCTTGAAGCTTCTAAAGATAAAATTTCAGTTCGGAGCAGTGCAGTATGTCTCACTTTGAAGATTTTTCAATGACAGTTGGTTTTGAGTTAGAAGGCTTGTGAATATGCGTTGGAAAGTTTATTGAATCTACTTTCAGGGAAAATTATTTCTAAAATTCAGAAAAATAAGCAAGATAATGTTATATCCATTTTTCTGCTCGGCTGTCAAACTGGAAATCAGTTTTTAGTTATATTTCTTTTATCTACAGTCCATGTATAGTTAGGATATGCTTTTAGGACGTGTTTAGTGTTTTGTTTTGTGATTTTTATTTTCATAATTTTGTTTGTTAGTTTTTTTAGAAAGTTTGTTAGGATATTTTCTTGATTAGATAAAGTTTGTTAGAGTTTGTTAGCAAGATAAGATCAAGATGCAGTGATAAGAATTCTGTGACAACTATGGATTTGCTAAAGGAACTATCACTAGTTCGATGAATGATGTTGAGATTTCGTTTGATGCTGATTATTTGGCTAAGTTGTTTGAGGTTCCGAATGAGGGCTATGATAATTACTTTAAGGGGAGGTATAATTTGAAGATTGGGAAGGTGGGTAAGGTTGAGATTTTGACGAAATTAGGAGGAAAAAAGGGAGCGAAAAAAATCGATCATAATTCGCTTTCACCCCTTGGAAAGCTGATGTTTAATGTGGTTAGGAGAACTGTGTTCCCACGAACACAGAAGAGGAATGAAGCAAATTTGTTGGATTGTGCGGTTATTTACTATCTTTTGTTTAATGTTCAAGTAAACTTCCCAAGCTTGATGATTTCTCACTTGGATCACACTGTTCCAAGTTGATTGAAAGTTGGCTATGGAACTTTGCTAACAAAAATTTTCAAAATCTTTAATGTTCCATTAGAGGGGTATGGGAAGGTTGGTATGAAGAAGGAGCAGTACATTCATGTTTATTTCATGAATGGACTGAATTTGGGTGTTTTACGTGGGCAAACTCAGTGGTATACTGAGATTTTAAGGTTAGAGGAGAAAAATAAGAGGGAGGAAGAAGAAAGGTCAAAGGTGAGGAAGAGTAGGAGACTCCTTAACAAGTCTGATAGTGAGCCTCCTACCATTGATCTTGATACTGAGGGGATTAAAACTACTGAGATTGAGGTTCTAGTTCCTGGGAAGACAGAGCAGTTGGAATAGTTCCTCAAGGAACTGCAGGAGAAACAGCAGGATGTTGAAGGTCAAGTCTTCATGATGAGACAGGCCTTGAGTTCCTTTATGTTATCTTATGACAAGAAGCATGCAGAAATCATGGCATGCCTTGCTGAGATAAAAATGCGAAAGGAACTCCATCTGCTCCCGCTGGAACTGGTCCTGCTGAAGGTGAAGGAGGAACTCAAGTTGACGAAGAAGCACTAGAAGAAGAAGTTCCCAGCACTTCAGTTCCTATGGACATAGCCCCTACCTCAGTTCCTAAAGAAACCTCAGATGACCCTGTTCCTCTAAACATTGTCCCTGCCTCTTAAGCCTTTTATGTCCCACTCCTTCTTAGTTTCATTTTCTTTATTTGATCTTATTTCGATATGGTTGTAATATTTTGGCTTGGATTTCTATTTTCTTCAGTTTTTATTTTTGCTTTGTTTTCATTGTTTTCTTTCTTTTCTTTCAATAATATTATTATTAGTTATGGGTAGCGAATCTTTTTCTTGCTTTCTTTAATTTTTGAGAATATATCTGTCATACTTCTATTTTTGATTCTTTAGATGCATCTTGATGGCTAATATTGCTAGATTGCTACTTGAGAAACATGTTAAATTTCCAAAAGCGGAGTTTCGACCATTATACATGATCTATAACTTAGGTCTAAACTAAGTGCTTGGACTCAAGATAGATTGATAGGGTAGGAAAACGTAGCAAAGGAACACTCACAATGCTTCGTAATTCCGGAAATCCTAGCTTTAGAGAGGAACACTCACAATCTAAACTCTAGGGCGTTTTATTGCTTATGTGAACACTCAACACAAACACTAAAACAATGGTGAATAATTGAAGCTTTTAACTCTCAAAATTATTCAGAAAACCTTTGAAGAATTTCGTGCAAAAAACCTCACACAAAATCACTCGTAAAACACAATGTGTATTTGTTTGTAAACTTGTAATCTGAATTTTATTGAATAAAACATGGGTATTTATAGTAAAAATACCTTAGGACTCCTAAAAAATCTTGGATAAACTCCCTAAACTATCTAAGAAATAAAACAACTCCTAAAGACACACTAATCCTAGTAAATCCGGCCTTCACAAGATAAACATACAACTTGATAAGTATGCCACCTCATTATTGTAAGTTGATCTTATCTTGCCTAACAACTCTATCAAACTAACTAATCAAGAAAATATCCTACAAGTTATCTAAATAACTATNACAACTTATCTAAATAACTATTTAACAAGATAATTATCAGATTTTAACTATCAATTACAAGATAACTTGTTGCCCAAGAACTTGGAAAAATAGCAAAGTACTCGCCATTTTGAACGCCAACTTATACTCGCCAAGTGTTTGAACGCCATCTTACACTTGCCACTGTTGAACGCCAACTTATGCTTTGTCAATGCTGAATGCCAACTTATAAACCTTCCTTTCCAAGTGTTGAACGCCAAGTGAACGCCTAGCTAGACTTGAACGCCAAGTGAACGCCTAGCTAGCCTTGAACGCCAAGTGAACGCCTAGTGGCGTGTGGCCTTATTCAAGTATGAGTGTTATGCAACAATGACCATGAGCTAATCCAAAGCCATGTAGCCCAAATGAACGCCACCCTTGAATTTCAGAACGCCACCCTTGAATCTCAGGATGACTTAGAATCAACTCTTTCTCTTCAATACTTGAATCTGCTTCCTGATCAATACATGAAATAATGGTGCTGTGATGAGAAGTTCCAAAAGGAATGTAGCTATGTGTTTTGATGATGCCAAAAGGGGGAAGAGAATGGCAAAATAAATTGCAAGATAAAATCAAGTCTGAATCCTAACTCACTCTCAATCTATTAAAAACATGCAGTCTTAGTCTTAGTTTAGTGTACATACTTTATCTTCTCAAAATCAAAACATCCATAAAAATCAAAAATTCAAAAACCAAAAATATGTTCTTTATATTTTTATGTTTTTATTGTTTTCATTTTTCTAAGTTTGTTTGCCTTGGTTTGTCATCATCAAAAAGGGGGAAATTGTTGACCCATGAATTGAAAGTAAAGTTTTGATGATGACTAACACAAACAAACTTAACTAATATATACTTTGAGTTCCTATAAGATTTCACAGGTTCAAATTGTAAGGAACTTAGAGCTAGGAACGTGACAAGTTCAAGGAGAAGTTCCTTGGCATAATCTTGCAAAGGAACTCAGAAGATAGAAGTGAAGTTCCTGAGTAACACAGTTACGCAGGAACAAGCCACAAGAATAGATCTGTTCCTACAGGAACAAGCGAACAACGTCAAGGCATTTCAATGAAGTATCTTGATGAAGAGAAGAGAATTTCCAAGAAGATTATGAGAATAATTTTCTAGGATCTTTGTAAATACATTGGAGTCTCAAAACTGGTTGGAACATCATATCTAGAAGTTATAACGAATCTATCCCACAAATAGGTCTAGGTTAATTTATGGAATAATTTAGTTTATAATAATATTTTCCTTAATATTAGGAGATAAATATTGGGCTGCTTTTGATGAAGAATAAAACGGCAGTTTAAGGTTTTAATAAGTCAAATAAATATTGTTACGAGTCTTTGATTGTAGGAATAAAATCATGTGATCATGGGAAGAATAAACGGTAAAATTAGTCAAATCAAAATCCTATTCTCCTGGTCTACATACGTGGGATGATGGAAGAAGTCATGGATATTATGGGTGATCAAAGAACGTGGTTGAAGGATGAAGTTTACAAGGCAGAATCACTCTATAAATACTCCAATATTTCAGAAAAAGAAGTGCAGAACATCAGAGAACACACTTGAGGATTCATACGAGTCTAAGTTTAATATTGATGTTCCAGTCCAGTTTACATGTTCTTTCATTGTATTAGAGTGTGAATTGAGATGTAATCTGTGAGAAAAAGAGAAGTGTGAGAACTAGAGAAGAGTAGTGAAAAAATAGAAAGAGAAACGAGAGATAAAGAGTGAGAATTGAGAATCAAGTTCCTACAGGAACTGATGAGTGTAATGAGAGAATTTAGGTTGTAAAAGTTTTTACAGGCCTATAATAGAAATGGAGTTTTCTTCCTTTGGGCCAAGGAAGTTTTTCTCGTAGAAATATCACTCGCACTCTTTAATTTGCTCAAAATAGTTTAAATTCCGCATTTGAGTTCCACACAGCAATTCACCCCCCTCTTGTAGTGTTTCAGTAGAAACAACAGGTGTTTTGATGATAATTTGATGATTTTGATGATGATCTTTTTCCGTTCCTCCCTTATTTGAAAATCCAAAATTTCTTCTCCCCTCTCCTTCTCCAAAAAATCCAAAATTTCTTCTTCCCCTTTCCTTTTCTTTTAATCTAAATAAATTTAGTTACTTTGAGCATGTAGTTTATTTTCTTAGTTTATTTTCATTTTATTTTGTTCCTTAGTTTGTTTTAGAGCATTTTAGTTTACCTTTAAAGCATGCATTTTTTTTAAATAACAAAAAATGAAAAATGCAAAATTCAAAAAAAAAATTCTCTTTTTAGGATCTTTTTAGTTTAGGATATATCCCTATCATGTAAATAGCGGTTAATTAGCTTTGAACTCCTTTTTCCTCATGTGCCTTAACTTTTAATTGATTTTGGAAAGGAAGTTCCTAAGTCTCGAGTTCTTGAATCAACCACGCGTTTAGAAAATTATTGAACTTGCGCGTGAATGTCGATTTTAGTCCTCCTTATTGGTACAACGCTTATGATGATCTTTTGAACCTTCGTGAGTTTTCATGAGTGTTGTTTCCCACCTTGGTCAATTTTCTTTCATGAGTGTTGTTGTTTACCTCGTATTGGCATCTAGATCTAGAATTTTCCTTGAGACTATGGGAATCGTGCCCACATTGCTCTTTTTCGACGACCATGGCTTTCACTTCGCTCTTTTGTTTTAGAATCCATCTTACTTAGGTTTATTTTTTTTTTCTTCAACATTATTATATGTCCTTTTGTTCTCCTTTGTTCCTTGACCTTTGTACACTAACCCACATTCGAACCACGACCCTCTATCGTTGTCACCCTTTGTAGATTAGTGAAGCTTGTGTCGTGTCCTTGTGCCTGTTTAGTTTGTACACTTTCCAAGTTCGAAATAAAATAAAAAATAAAAAATAAGAAAAAGGAGAAAAGAAAAAAGAAAAAGAAACATAAAAATATTTTGTGGATGAAAAATAAGTTTTCAATGATAGTTTAGTTATTTAACTTTTGTAAATAGGAAAAATTCATAAAAATAATCCTAACTATGGGCGTTCACCTAATAAAAGACCGAACTTTGCTTAATCCAAAAATGGACCCAACTTTCATGCTTATTTTCCAATTTTGGACCTCAAGTAAATCGTGTTAATTATCCGGTTTTTTCTTAACATTTGGAGGTTTCGGGTGGAAGGGATTGTTGTGGTGGTGGTTTTGGTGGTCCTGCTTAAGAAAAAACTGGATAATTAGCAAGATTTACTAGATTTTACAAGTTAAAATTTAAGAGGGTTCAAAATTGGAAAATGGGTATGAAAGTTGGGTCCATTTTTGGATTAATCAAAGTTCGGTCTTTTATTAGGTGAACGCCCATAGTTGGGATTATTTGTATGAATTTTTCCTTGTAAATAAGCTTAGCTAGAAGTAAAAAGTTGGTTCTCCTTCATTTAATTTGAAGTGATTAGTGGCTTTCTCATTCTCATTATTCTAATGATTATCTCAACAGTCAGGAAGTCGGTTTTCTTAGTGTCCTAGACTTATTTAGGACGGTTTATGAGCTATAATGAGTCTTGAGTCAATTTTTTCCTCTTCTTTACTTCATGTTCATTTAATAATAGTGGAAAATCAAGTTTTGCTATGATTTGAGGTCGTTATTCATTGTAGAAAGTTTGTAAAGTTTCTATCAAGTTGTAAAAACTTCACTTAGGTTTGCCTTAACGAAAAAGCGAACATTCCAACTTTCACCTTCACCGTAAGCCTCATTACAACCCTCAAAGACCATGTGAGACTTTGTCCCAAAGTGAAAAGGCTACTTGATCGATATAGTAACTTGTCAAGCATATTGCGAGGATTCTCTAAGCGAGATCTAAGTGATTAACCATTTCTTATCTCATCTTTTCTCTTGTTCTTCAAGAAACTCCCTCACGAAGTATATTCCGCGATCATCACGTTAAGGAAGGGCACAAGGTATGTTTATGATTTAAACACGCAAGTTCACCTTCATCTTCTTGGTTATCTTTGAATTCTTGTTTGTGAACTTTCCTTTGTACATTCCTTGATGAGTTGAGTTTTTGTTCATTCGAGATTTTGTGAAGTTGATGCTAATTGCCTCGCTGAGGGATTCATCTTACTCCTCCTATTCTTCATAATTTAAATTGCTTGAGACACGCAATAGTCTAGCTTGGGGGAGTTTTGAATTTTTCCTTTTTCATTTTTAAATTTTTTTTTAAAAATGCATGCTTTAAAGTTAAACTAAAATGCTCTAAAAAGAACTAAGGAAAAAAAATAAAAGAAAATAAACTAACAAAATCAACTACATGCTCAAAGTAACTAAATGTATTTAGATTAAAAGGAGAGGAAAGGGGAAGAAAGAAATTTTGGATTTTTGGGATTAGGAGAGGGCGAGGAGAAGAAATTTTGGATTTTTGGGAGAAGGAGAGGGGAGAAGAACTTTGGAATTTTAAAATAAGGGAGCAAAGGAATAACATCATCATCAAAACACCATTATCATAATTTCATCAACAAAGGAACCAACATCATCCAAAGAACTAAAATCATCAACGGAATCATCATCATCAACATTATCATAGGAAATCAACAACATCACCACAAAAGTGCCAAGGAACCAACTTCATCACAACCAATCGACAACATCACCACAATACCCCACCTCAAATCATAATATAACAAGCCTAAGAAGTATCAAAAGACCACACCAAACAACTCTCATTAATCAAATGACACTAGACCCAAAGCTAAAACTAACCTAAACAAGATAGAAACGACCCTAAAACTAAACAAAAATACACATATGATGCTTGGGCAATTCTCCTGCCAAAGCTAGGACGGAAGCATCGTCCCGATGGTCACAGAGATGGGTGCTCCCACCTATAGTTATAGGTGGGATCCACATTGGGCATGAAAGGAAATGAAGGGAAGGGGTCCCAACCCCCGCTATATCCCGACTCACCTCCCTAAATAGATACGGAGGAGTTTCCACGAAGATCGGAGCCACCAGAAACTCAGAAATCCTATCCCGACTCCGAGTGGGCTGGTTGTTATTCTAACCAGGGACCAGTCCTTCTTGAGCAGGACGATAGAAATAATTCAGTAAAGGGTCAAAATGTCCAGCAGAAACGTGATATTGATACATAGCGTTATTTTGAATAAATGCTAGATCACGTTCCAGCTGTTGCTGCTCTTGCTGATGTTGAATGTAGTTTTATATTTCAGCTTGTTACGAGGAAAGAGAATTGAAAGCATTAATTAGTTCACTATAAGGAGAAGGTGATGGGTCTTGGAAGCTAGAGGGACCCTCATGTTGGTGGGCTCGTTTTTCGAGTTCAGGCTCAGAAGATGAGGACATAGAAGACTAGGCAGCCCTAGGAATAATATGTATCGCATGACGTGCGAAGTAACAGTATCGGAGGAAGTCAAGGGCTTGAATGGGATGAGATGGGGGTTATCGCGCTTAAGAGAGGTTACCTCAGGATTAGGGAGGTAACAATGGTGAACTCTCCTTACTAGCCAACTCCACCTCCCAGGTCTTCTAGTGGTATGGGTGAACTCACAATTCTCAAACTCACCCCTGTCAAAGAAAAGGTTTACAGAAATGGCATCCATATCCCCAAAATGTTTCGACTACCCAAACTCTTTTGCAATTAAAGTAATCTAACCCCCCAATAAGATGGCACCAGTCAACATTTGGTTGTTGGTGAACTAAGGCACCTTTGCATAAAACGATATCCCGTATTGATTGTACCGGCTTGAGATTGTCTAGTTGTGAGGTGGAGGCAACAAATCTCCTCCTTGTTCATCTTTCCTAGGTCTTGCTTACTAGAAATTGAAAAGCTAAATATCCTATCGGTCAAACAAAACACGGCTGCTGAAATGTGATTGGCTAGGCTATTCACTGAGGAGAACCTAGGATTACCACTAATTGGCTCCCAAAAGGAGTGAATTGAGCGAAGCTCAGGAATAGTATTGGGTGAGGGCTTGAAAATGGGTGCATTAGGGTCACTACCAAAGTACTTGTTTAGGGTAGCAACAGTTATGGTATGTCGTTTGTTGAACATTCGGAAGGTGATGTCGTCATCAGGGAAAGCATCGTCCTCTGATCTTTGAGAAATTGAGAAGGTACGTAAAAACTCTAGGGTAAGAGTTCGGTAGGTGTATTGGGCATTTGTAGGCCTCATAAAGGTGGTCCACCCTAGGTTTTCAAACATTACCACCATTTCAGTAGACTTAATGGTCCGCTTAGATAAAGCTTCAAAATTTTCATTGAATTGTCCTGGAATTTTCAAAGCGGGTGGTGGGACAATTTCTACTTCCTCACTAGGTTCAGTACATGACATATGGACTAGTCTCCTAGTGTTTCTAGGAGGGTTAGTTTGTGGCATGGTGAATGGAAGGAATAGACAAGGAGATAACAAATAAAAACTGAAATCGAAAGTCAAATCCTAAAAACTAAATAACACCAGGTCATGAAGCAAAAAGCAACCTCAAGCCTTAAGTTCACAAGAAGCCAAAACAACTAACAACAATAACTCAACCACAAAGAGCAACAACAACATCACAACTCAACACAAGAAATCAAGGAAATAGCAAGAGTCAAATTTAACAAAGCCAAGAACAAATTAATGCCAAGGAGATCATAAAATGAATAAAATAACACTTGTTAACATGAATTCATACAAAAAATCAAGATTGCTAAAGGGAAAGGATAAGGATTGATAAATTATACCCAATAGAGTGTGAAAACCCTACATAACCACTAGAGAAGAAGATTAGAGTCTAATAAACTTAAAAATCCAGCCTTAGATCGAACACTATTTTTTTTCCCAAATTGATTTTTTGTATGAGCTTAATTAATATAAGTGTGAGAGATGAACTAGAAGTAGCAAATTTGTTTCTTTGGAGTGTTGATTGTGAAATTTATGAACAAAAATGATGAAGAACGATGATGAAATGATGAAAGAGAAGGAAGTAGAAGAGGATTGGTGAGAGAGGGAATTTGTGCTTTTTTGAAGTGAGAATGAGTGTTGAGTGAAATATTTGGGAAAATAAAGCCAACATCTAAAAAAAATTACGAATGGGGAAGGGGGGTTTGCAGCCGCAATGTTTAAGGGTTGCGGCCGCAATGCCATTTTCTTCGTTTTTTTTTCTTTTGAAACAGCAGGGGGGTAGATTGATTACAAGAGGGGGCTTGCAGCCGCAATGTATATTGCGGTCTCAACGTTTGGCGTTGCGGACGCATCTGAGTCGGAATTTTATCCCCTTCACTAAAAAATCAACAAAACATGCATGCTTTGCGGCTACAACTCCTAGACCTTGCGGCCGCAATGCCTTCCCTCAGCCTTCTTTTTGCTTCAAAACTTGATAAAGATCAATGGGAGATTGTGTAACACCCTAGAATTTCCTAACTTCCTGCTCTAGATTTTCCGAAAAACATATTATAAATAATAAAGATAATATTTATTAAATCTCCTAAATAATTAGGAATAGCCAAAGTAATGCCGCCACCATGATAACGGCTAAGGTATTTATCAAAGTATTACAACGGAATACTTTAAAACCACAACCAATTTAAGAACTTGAACCTCGAAGAAAATAATTTCAAACAAAACCAAAAGAAAATCAACTTAAAACTTTATTACAAATCGAAACCATATTAATGGCCGTTCAAAACCAAAAACATAAACTTCGAAAATAAAACAGCATCCAACAATAGTTTAATAGATCCATAAATAATTAAATTAAGAAACTACGAAGACTATAATGCAAGCACTCTCACTCCAGCACAACATGAATTACTTATGCCACTTGTACCTGTAACATTTCTTATTCTAGGCAACTACTCGCCAACAACTGGGTCATCGTAGGGGCAACTCCAAGACAAAGCCATGCACACAAAACAAACAGCCAGCAAAGCTGAGTACATAACTACTAAAGACTATGCAACAAGAACAACATAAAATAAAATAAAAGTATACATACGTCTTACCGTTGACAACTCTTCACCTGTGCATAGACTCAACTTACACAAATTATTATTATATTTAAACTTTGGATTTCGCATCGAACGGGTTTCGTTTCCTTTAAAATCGCCCTATTGGGCACCAACATGGGAACAACACCAACAAGGTATTACCTATGTTACACAAAATGACGGAACTCCAACGTATTAAAAATATAAAAGAGTACAATGTCTTGTACTCCAGTTAGAAGTCATAGATCATTGTTCCATATGACTCCCCCCCATTGTTCATACTAAAGGTATATACTTTCCAGGAGTTTTGGTGCAAATCCTCTTTCACTTTACATGATTAACCGGTTTCACAATGTTATGACTCACACATAATGCCACATAAAAACATGCATACAATCACACAAGCCATATTAATTATCCTCGATTTACAGTGGTTCTAAAAATAATATCTTATGTGTGTCCTTTAATTAAACTAAACTTTCCTTTACCTTACGTTAACTGTGAGTGGCTAACTATTTACCTTTTTCCTTGACCACACATTAAACTGTGAGTGGCAACATGTATAAAAATATTTGCTCATCAACTTTTATTAACTGTGTGAATAAAAATTCACAAGCTACTTTTCTTGTTGATTATGACCTTATTTTAAAATAATTTAGGAAACTCTAAAAATTTTATTTTTAGAAACCTTTCAAAATATTTAATAAAACGCAAAATATTATTTATAAACATAAAATCATTACTTGATGAATATCTATTTAAATTTCCTTTGTTTAATATTCTTATTGAATATAATTTCTCGATAAAAATATTAAAACATACGTATAAAATATGAAAATACCTCCTTAAAATACGTGAAAATATGGGGTATTATAGATTTCTAGCTTAGTAAAGTTTGTTTTGGGATGATGAAATTCCCGAAAGCATGTATGATTCCTTAGCGATGCCATGGCACATAAGCTAAAAGGATGATTTTGGAATGATCATAACCCAAAATCACCACGAAAAATGCTTAAAATGAGTCAAACATTCCAAAAAATCGACATGAAACCCCTAATGTGTTAGTTAGGTAAACAAATGCTTAAGTGCTAATACGGGACAATGAAATCCCGGGAAAGCCTTAAAATCATCAAAATGTACCCAAATGACACCAAAAAAAACCATTATAAGTTCCAAAAATTTCATTCACATTAACCAAAAACCAATTATTCATGATTCGAAGGTGATACCTTGGCTTATAAGCTCAATATGGCGAGATTGGGACGATTAACACCCAAACTCGCCAAAAATGCTCAAAAGGAGCCAAAAATTGCTCAAATGAGCTAGAATATCAAAAATATTTACATGTGCACAACGCAACACCCGGAAATAATAACTAAGGCGTAACTTCAGTTAAATCGAAATCATCCAGGTGCACAACCAAAGAAACCTCTATAAGAGAGCCGTCAAGATATAATTTCAAACGCTCACAGTTGACCTTGAAAGTCTCTTTCCCGTCATTACCAATCTCCACTTGACCATAAGGGAAAACTTGGCGAACAACAAACGGACCACTCCAACGCAATTTAAGCTTGCCCGGAAACAACCTTAAACGCGAAATTAACAAAAGGACCTTGTCACCCACCTTGAAATCTCTTTTCAAGATATGTTTACCATGATACGCCTTTGTACGATCTTTATAGATACGGGAATTCTCGTAAGCATCTAATTGTATCTCTTCCAAGGCATAGAGATCCAAAATGCTCTTCTCACTGGAACATTGGAGATCATAATTCATCGTTTTTATCACCGAATTGGCGTCGTACTCTAACTCCACAGGTAAACGACACGATTTTCCGTAGACAAGTTTATTGGGAGTCGTAACTCCTCATTAGTATCATTTCTGCAAAAATGATACTAATATATGTTTATTAGTATCATTTCTAACAAAAACTATACCAATATATCTGTAATAGTATCTTTTTTGATAAAAACGATATTAATAGAAAATATATTAGTATTGTTTCAGAACTTGAACCTTATTTTCTTTAGGAGCTGGCAGGGGCCTTAGAACTTCAGCGATGTCGTCATCTTCTTCTACTAGAGTGTGATAGGTGGGTTGAACCCCATCCCTGGCATAGACGTCTTCGTCATCGCTATCATATATTCCATTGATGTGCAAGGGAGTGGAGGAGATGACTATTTGTGAGGCAGGTCGCCATATAGGAGTGATCAAGTCTAGGGGGTCAAAAGATAGTTCATCTTTCTCGACCACATTGATGGAGAAGATAATGTTGTATGTAAATTTGTGGCATAACCGTTTGTATTCTTCCCATTCTTTGCGATAGAAACCCTCAGGTGTCCTATAGTCACGGAGATATTGAGGAATGGGTGGAACCAACGAAAAGGGTCCTTCAATGAGTCGATGGTACTTGATGCGTCTTTCTCAAATGAATGGGTTATGCACAATTTCTAGGCTCTTAATATCAAGCCTCTCCCAAATGTCTTCTGTGAGCTCTATGGGAAGCTCGATGATAGGGCTAGGTAGCTCGAGAATCTCGGGTTCGTTGGAATGCCACTTACAAAGACGAATATAGCATATGAGATTGTTGATAGGCTCATCCCATCATGTCTTCCTTTTTTCATTTTGAAACTTCGTTCAATTTGAACCCTCTTCCAACCCTCTTCCCATTGGATATCTTTGTATGGAGGTAGATCATTGGAAGCCTTTTCATCGTTTTCAAAGATCTTTGGTGTAGCCCCATTGTTGGAAAGAATGTCTTGAGGGACAGTTTATCCGGTAAATGTGATTAATGTAATTGGATCAAAGAAGAAGTTATCCTCTTCGATCATGAGGATATCAAGTGGGTTTGATTGAAGGTTAAGCTTCTTTCCTCCTGTCGGAATTGGAAGTCTTCCATCTTCAACCATATCATCCAAGAGATTTTAGAGGGTCCAGCATTCTTCGGTGATGTGACCCCTACCGTGATGGTATTTGCACTATTTATTGGCATCCCATCTTACAAATCTTTTTTCAAGAGCAGGATCCGAGGTAGGTCCTACGGGATTGATTTTGCCTCTGGATTGAAACCTTTCAAAAGCTTGGGGTATAGGTCATACCCAAGGGAGTGCATTCACGTCGACGACAAAAAGGAGCTCTCACTTCTTCCACGGCATTGACATTGTTGGAGATGGATGCCCCCTTTGAGTAAGTTTTTTCTGATTCGTGCTTCATCTACCCTTTCCACCTTCTTGGTTGAAGTTATTTTCAATTTCAGTCCCAATGTGATAAACCTTTCAAAGGTGTCTAGGCCTAAGTACTTGAGATGGTTGTTTTATTTGGAGAGCAAGTTAGCAATGAAAATCTTAACTAGCTCTTTATTCGGTGGTGTAGTCACCGTTTTTGCGCCAGTCTCCCTCAAACATGAGAGATCAGTAGTAAACCCTTATTTTTCCCTTTCTTGAGGATTTCTAGTTCCTTTTGAGAGTGCTAGCTTGAGTATTGCCTTTGTATCTAGTCAAGAAGGCATGAACTATGTCTTCCCAAGTTGCTATATCCTTGTCCGGAAGCGAAACAAACCATTTTTAGTACATTGGCTCAAGAATCACAGGGAAGATCCTTCGGTAGAGCTTTAGATTGATCTTCTTCACATCCATGTAGAACATAAAACCCCTTAAAAAATATTTAGGGTTGTCAGCGGGCTTGAACTTTTGAAGTTCAACGATCAAGAATTTTTCCAGTATAGTGTCAATCAAGTTCTGATCAAGATTTGGGGGGTCAAAATAAGCACCTTGACTATTGACCCTTTTTTCCACCTTTTCCATGTCCTGGAGGGTGTACTTCATGTGCTCGAGGTTATTCACCTTGTTTGTCATTGATCCGAAAGCTTGGGTCAATTGAGCAACGTTAGCGATCACTTCGTCAACCTTGCTTGCATGATCTTGGTCACCCATTGTTGATTATTGTTGATCATAAATCGGAGTATCCCTTCGAGTTAGCCTTGTACCGCGTTCTCTAATCCAACCAAGAGGGTTTGTTCGTCGGGTTAATACACAACCATCTTGCGATATTGAACTTTTAGAATTTTCACTTGTTTTAGACTCATATGTATGGCCTGATAATGCTATCTTTCTAACACTATTTGAATGTATGATGCATAGTATCTCGTCATCCCTTGATCTTTCTTTCTTTTTTTATTTTTTATATTTCTGGATGATGTGGACACTTTTTACTAGATGAATATGCAAGCTATGGGGTTCTATATGTAACCTTAGTCTGTATAATAAGCAACCATGGTATACATGTGACTCTCTTGGTGAAAACGGTCATGAGAAAGCTAGACTCCTTTGAGACATTTAAATAAGCAATCAAACATGTGTCATATCGCTCATAAAACACCTATTCATGAGGTCAAGTCCATACCTAGCCAAGGTTCTATGGCGGCAAATATAAGTAAGGCATAAGATGTCCAAAAAGTACCATGACAAGGGTGTGCCCAACTATCCACACCACAACTTAGTGGTGATCCAAGTGAGACATCCATTAATCATATAGGTCATATGATTCACGCGTCATGGTTGGGATGAACTTTGATTGAGGAGTGGCCTTAGGTAGTTCACATAACTATCCTTAACAGAAGTTACCTTGGGTGTCTCAAGTATAGAACATACTTTAAGGGACGCGAATCCCAAATCAAATACCCTCAAGTGAATTTGATATTAGAATTATGAAATTACGAGACCTTTTGAGTTTCGTCCACTCTCCCATAAAATTAAGGGAAGCTCCCCAGTGAAGTCGCCAAACTATGGGACCCGGGGCTTTCTTTACTAGCTCACGTGCCCCTTTTACGGGCATTAAATGTCTTTAGTTTGTTGCATAGTGTAAGTATGCTAGATGTGGACACAGGGCATTGGGGGCCCATGTGCCCTTTTTACTGACATCGAATGTCTTTAGTTTGTTACATAGTGTTAGTATATTCGGCTTAAAGAGTGAGTCTAGAAGCTCAAAACCCGAGTAGAGAATTTGCCACTGTGCTCCTTTTGGGAGCTCACTGAACCCCACTAGGTCTAGCCCGAAGGCAAAAAGACAGCCAAGGATAAGAAGGTCTCATATCTCTAGATTCGGGGACGAGGGTTAGGACAAGAGTAGGTCACACTGTCCCAAAGCGTATAGCGGCCTCTACTTGTTCTCATATGTAATTTCATAATGAAAATATCAAATTATAGCATATATATTTCTTTTTTTGACCTAAAATACATAGAAATAAGGCTAGGCGGGTTTTTTGTTTAATGCACACATAATGTCCAATTTAAGCATGCTTGGGTGATTGCTTTAGAATTTAATTTATTTGAATTTTTACTTTAATTAAAACATGATTTCAAGTCTTTTGAACTAAACATGAATTCTATGTGATTTAAAGCAATAAACATTTAGCATAGAATCATATAAATCCTAAAATAATGTTTCTACCTCAAGTTGGTTTTAATAAAAAATCGAATCATTAATTAGTCAATATTGCATGAAAAATTATTTTAAAGCATGGATTAGATGTATGATGATGATAATAGATTATAAAAGATTTTTATGGTTGATTTATGATGTTTTAGATGAGTTTTAATGAGTTTAGAATAAATAAATAAAGCTCTGAAATTTTATTAACACGTGTTCATGCACAGTTAAAAATAGTAACACGTGAAATAAGTAGTTATTATTATTTTTAATGCATCTAAATATTGTATAATCTTAGGACATGACTATAATGTTTTGTGATCAAAATAAGACATATAGAAGGGTTTTTAGGAAATTTTATAAATCTGCCATTTTGGGAAAGTTACAGAAAATCAAGTGTTTTGCAATGGAAATTTAAAATGAAGTATGGAATTGAATAGAGACAATATAGGGAACATTTTGGACAAGTTTCCAACATAAAAAGTGAGTTTAGAGTCGTTGTAGAAGTTAATCAATAAGGTTTTAATTTAATTCTGTTTTTCTCTATGTAGGAGACTTTGAGTTTGTTGATTTCTAGGAGTTGTGGCGGATCACCACAACTTTAGAAGATACGTAATTACTAAAGGCAAGAATATAGTTGAATATGTTTATTGATAATCTTATGTGTGATGAATGTGAACATGAATTGTTGTTTAGTTGACTTACATGAGAAGTATGCTAGTAAGAAAGTATAACTTTTCATAGTGTTTTGACATTCCACATCTATAGTATTAATAATTTATCATGAGTAATTGGAATGTTAAAATTAATATTAAAGTTGGCAAATAGTTTTGATAAAGAAGTTATTAAGTTGATTAGTTACCTAAACAACAAGAAAGGTAGTTGGTGAATTTTTATTCACATGATTATTATAAGTTAATGAGCAAATATTTATATACATGTTGCCAATCACAGTTTAATGTGAGGTCAAGGAAAAGGTAAATAGTTAGCCACTCACTATTAATATGTGGTAAAGGAAGTTTAGTTAATTAAAGGACACACAAGATTATGTTTAGAATCACTATATAGCAAAGATAATTAATAGGTTGTGTTTGATGTCATGTATGCTTTTATGTTTTGTTATGTGTGAGTCGTAACATTGTTAAATCGGTTAATCCCGTAAAGTGAAAGAGGATTCGCACCAAAACTCTTGAAACTTATATACCTTAAGTATGAACAATGGGGGGAGTCGTATGGAACAATGATCTATTACTTCTAATCGGGGTCCAAGACGTTGTACACTTTCATATTTTTATNATACCATTAGAAATTCGACTAACCTCATATGAACATTATATAACTAATATACAGCCTCTAAAATAATTTTTCGTGCATAAATTTCGATTATTTATAATTTCTATGATTTGTTTTATTAAAAATTCAATTTTTGACATACACTAATCTATTAAATAAAAATTACCAAACTAATTTTTAAAAAAAAATTTGAAAACATCAAAACACTTCTTATTTACTGAAAAACATTAGGGAAACACTTTTTTCGATTTTTTTAAAAATAATTTGCAAGGAAAAATAATTTTTTTCTCTCTTTTTCTTATTTTCAAAAACCATGGTGAGTGGGCTACTTTGAGGTGGTTTTTGGCCACCTTGGTGGCTGCATGGGTGGCAAATCTTGGTACCTGGTGGTAGANTTTTTTCTCTCTTTTTCTTATTTTCGAAAACCATGGTGAGTGGGCTACTTTGAGGTGGTTTTTGGCCACCTTGTTGGCTGCATGGGTGGCAGATCTTGGTACCTGGTANTGCATGGGTGGCGGATCTTGGTACCTGGTGGTAGAGTGCAGCAAGGGCTGTCACGTGGTGGTGGTTGTGGCGGCAGATGTGAAGTGTGGTGGTTGTGGTGGTGGCTCAAAGTTGGTTCCACGAAGAGGAAAACTGCAGTTTTATTTTTTTCTGTTTGTGTACTTTGCTGCGGTTTTTGGGCTGCGGTTTTTTTTTTTTTTTTTTTTCTTTTTCTGATTTTTGGAAAGGGTTTTAAAGAGTAAAATTTGATGAACCAGAGAGCTATATATAGGGTATATGGCCTTAAGGAATTTCGGCCAAATCAAAGTGAAAAGATAAAGTTTTGATGTTTTTTTTTTTGGATAAGATCTAAATTGTGTAGGATAATTTTGGATATGTTTATCGTTTGTAAAATCTGAATTTTATCCTAACTAAAAGATACAAAATATCTAGGTAGTTAAAATAAATAATTTAGAAAATAATTTTGGCCATAAAAATATTTATGGGCCTTGGAAAACCGAAAATACCCCATTTTGGGCCTAATATGGTCCGAAAATAATTAAAATAAAACCCATAATTATTTTTGCTATTTTTGAAAATTAAATTTAAATACTCAAAACCTCCTTTCAAAATAATTACTATTTCTAATAAAACCTTTTGTAAAATAAATTATTTTAAGCCATAAAATATAAATAGACTTTATTTTCCGAAATTCATAAAACTATATATTATAATCTTATAAAAATATAATATAAAGTCTTAAAAATGCGGGGGATTACAGTCTACCCCCTTAAAAGAAGTTTCTTCCCGAAACTTGGAACGAGTAAAAACGCTTCTCGAAAACTCTTTGTAAAACTCTTTCAAAACTTTTATAAAGTCTTTTGCTTGATGTAAAACTTTTGTCAAAACTCTTTTCGTGAAACTCTTACGAAACTTTTAATGCACGTTATAGAAGCTTTTGTGTCTTGCTTTGGCTGTATTTTAGTTACATAATAACAATCAACTCTACTGTGAAAGGCGAAATTCTATCGCCTTCTACCCCCCTTAAAAATCGAGTTACGTCCCCGTAACTCTACTAACCTCGGCAAACAAATCGGGGTACTTCTCTTTCATAGCATCCTCTGCTTCCCAAGTTGCCTCTTCTGTATCTTGGTTCGACCATAAAACTTTAACAATCTTAACTTCCTTATTCCGTGTTTTCCTCACCTTCGAATCAAGAATCTTTACAGGTCTTTCTTCAAAAGTCAGAGATTCATCTAGCTCTATGGTTTCAGGTTGTAGAACATGGCTCTTATCCGGGATGTACCTCTTCAACTGAGAAATATGAAAAACATTATGGACTCGACTCAACTCCGTGGGTAAAGCTAAGCGATATGCCACTTTCCCAATCCTCTCCAGAATTTCATACGGTCCAATAAACTTCGGGCTTAACTTTCCCTTCTTTCCAAACCTCATTATACCTTTCATAGGTGATACTTTCAACAATACCTTCTCCCCAACTTCATATTCTTCATCTCGTCGTTTCTTATCTGCATAACTTTTCTGTCGATCTTGTGCGGCTTGAATCTTAGCTTGAATCAGCCTCACTTGATCAACTGTCTCTTGAATAATCTCCGGTCCTAATGTCACCGTCTCACTGATATCCGACCAACATAGCGGGCTTCTACACTTCCTTCCGTACAAGGCTTCAAGCGGTGCCATCCCAATACTGGCATGGTAACTATTATTGCACATCGCATACAAATACACATAACAAGACTCTGCACTCCATTTAAGACTCATGACTCATAAGCCAAAAATTCTTCATCTTGATTATAACTTGTTGCTTCGAAGGATTAGGAACGTGAACGGGCCTTTGGAAGACGGTCGTCAACCAGTAGGTATCGCTCCCCGTACAATCCGAACTCTAACAGAAAGTAGCTAGTTTTCAAACACAGTGGTACATGGTTCCATCCACCCAGTCAAACTTAACTCTTTAACTCTTTTGAATTCCAGAATAAACAGTGAAGCCTCGTCACACTCCACTATGGAAGTACAGCGTTAAGGCAATACATACCTCCCCCGTATGGAAACCTCATTTGGCCTAAATGAGTACTCACGTTCCTTTAAAAATAACTGCTCATAATGTTACTGTAACTTGCTTTACGTCGACTTTATTTAACTTTGACTTAATAAGCATTTAACTTTGTTTTGTCTTGTAAATGACTATTATGGTCAAAACGTGTCAAAACATGCATAGAGATTATAAACTCATGACCACTTCAAAACCTAAACATGTCATTTTAGACTTTAACCCTCACATTAAAGCTTCATATAGTACTGTCCAGCATCACAAATAATTAAAACACGACCGAAAGTCAAACATACACCGTCAGACTTCGAAACATACATAAACAACATAGAAAACCATCAAACACTTAACCCCCCCTTGTTGACTCCTTTCTCTTTGAACCTTAATTCCTAGTAATGACTTTTGAAAATCTTTTGAAACTTTCTCTTCTAGAAATTTATTTTGAAAACTATGTGTTTCTGTAATAAAACTAGGCAATAAATAGCTAAATTATAATCTAATTTTAAAAATATTAAATAGGTTCAAAAAACACTGTCAAAACCTTACTGCCTAAAAACAGTCCTCACCAATCCGGGCATGTAAGGTCTCATGTGTGTAATTGTAAGATAAACAAACAATAGAAACCTAAAACTAGCGATAACAAACAATTAAACCCAAGCTAATTACTAATAAATTCTCTAGGTCGTGAAACCCATTTTAAATTCCTTTTTCTCCTATTAACCAGTAACACCTTTAGACACTAGTTATGTTTTAAATATTTTAAAAGATTTATTTTGAAAACAGTCCCATCTGTCTAAAACCAATTAAAAATTATTTAAATATTGGAAAACCTTTTAATGACGAAACCAACTCTAACAAACTCATATTGCTTCTGGATTACATAAAATAATCTCATAGTCAGATTCGACTTTAGACCTTATGAAACAATTTTTCGGTAAAAAAACGCAAACTGAAAACTGACTAATAAAATTATTTGACCATGCTATACTTCATGTTAAAGTACGAGAATTTAACAAAGCTTCACATACATCACCTGTCTAAATAAATTTTTACGAGCATACTTCAACACTTTAACCTCATATAACAAATTGACACATAAACCAGCAGATTTTCGGTTCAAACATATAAAATTCATGGGGGCTTGATGAGGTTTCTGCTCCAATAATTAACACGACAACTATAATACTTACCTAAGTTTCATGCTATAGGTTCTTTGATATGTCGCACATACCTTGCTCGCTAAATTTCCTTCTAATTAAAACTGCTCTTCGGAAAATTCTCCTCCTTGCATAAATACAAATACAAAAAGTATGCTTTTATGTTTTGTTATGTGTGAGTCGTAACATTGTTAAATCGGTTAATCCCGTAAAGTGAAAGAGGATTCGCACCAAAACTCTTGAAACTTATATACCTTAAGTATGAACAATGGGGGGAGTCGTATGGAACAATGATCTATTACTTCTAATCGGGGTCCAAGACGTTGTACACTTTCATATTTTTATTGCGCTGGAATTCCATCACTTTATGTGACATAGGTAATACCTTCTTGGAGTTGCTCCCAAGTTGGTGCCCAATAGGGTGATGTTAAAGGAAAGAAAACCTGTTCAATGTGAAATCCAAACTGTAAATATAATAAGTCATATTGTTGAATTGAGTCTATGCACAGGTGAAGAGTTGTCAATGGTAAGAAGTATGTGAGTTATACATTATTTTATTTTCTTTATTAATCATGTTTTGCATTGTCTTTGGTATTTATGTACTGTAACACCCCCAAATTCCTCACTTTCTACTTACCTCAAACCTATAAACACAAGAGGAACTTGAGCATGTTACCGCCACGTCACAACTAATTATGAAAACTAATTGCAACGCTAAGGCTAAGGTAAAACAACACACCTTACTAAAACCATTTTATAAAAGTCAAACAACTCACAGCGGAAGTCTTTACAACTAAGTCAAACATTAAATTAACAACTTGGAACCATCACGGCCCTTATTCCAAACCACTAGAAAAATCTAAAGTCAAAACAACTACCAAATAATAACCACTCCTCTCGAAGAAAAATCCCTTCACCATGCATATGCTCAACAACCTGCACTTATTCTGCTTAACAAGCAAACAGAACAAGAAAAACATGGAAATATATATGTGTCAGCAACCACTGCTGAGTATGCACAACATAGCAAAAACATAACAACACGAAGACACACAC
>PYUH01001104.1:3537-150545 GCA_016808085.1 Suaeda aralocaspica | reverse complement strand
TGCAGCAAGGGCTGTCACGTGGTGGTGGTTGTGGCGGCAGATGTGAAGTGTGGTGGTTGTGGTGGTGGCTCAAAGTTGGTTCCATGAAGAGGAAAACTGCAATTTTATTTTTTTCTGTTTGTGTACTTTGCTGTGGTTTTTGGGCTGCGGTTTTTTTTTCTTTTTTTTTTCTTTTTCCGATTTTTGGAAANTTTTTCTGATTTTTGGAAAGGGTTTTAAAGAGTAAAATTTGATGAACCAGAGAGCTATATATAGGGTATATGGCCTTAAGGAATTTCGGCCAAATCAAAGTGAAAAGATAAAGTTTTGATTTTTTTTTTTTTGGATAAGATCTAAATTGTGTAGGATAATTTTGGATATGTTTATCTTTTGTAAAATCTGAAATTTATCCTAACTAAAAGATACAAAATATCTAGGTAGTTAAAATAAATAATTTAGAAAATAATTTTGGCCATAAAAATATTTATGGGCCTTGGAAAACCGAAAATACCCCATTTTGGGCCTAATATGGTCCGAAAATAATTAAAATAAAACCCATAATTATTTTTGCTATTTTTGAAAATTAAATTAAAATACTCAAAACCTCCTTTAAAAATAATTACTATTTCTAATAAAACCTTTTGTAAAATAAATTATTTTAAGCCATAAAATATAAATAGACTTTATTTTCCAAAATTCATAAAACTATATATTATAATCGTATAAAAATATAATATAAAGTCTTAAAAATGCGGGGGATTACATGTACTCACTTTTGTTGATTGTGTGTTTTGTGTGCATGGCTTTGTCTTGGACTTGGCCCTAAAATGACCCACCTGATGGTGAGCAGTTGTCTCGAATAAGAGAAAGCTACTGGTACAAGTAGAAATAAGTCAATCATGCCGGGTTGGATTGTGAGCGGTTGCATTGTAGTTTTTGTAGTTATGTGAACTTGATACTTCTTATTGCTTTTCTTGGATGTTGAATTTTATTTCCGGAGTTTAAAGTTTATTTGGTTTTGAAAGGCCATTAAGATGGTTCCAAAGTGTAATAAAAACTTATTTTGGTTTTCTTTTGGTTTTGACTTTGATTTATTTTAAGTTTATTTTAATTTTTGTTTTGAGTTTTAATTTGGTTTTGTTTTTTAAAGACTTCCGCTGTTGTACTTTGATAAAACCCTTAGCCGTTATCACGGTGGCGGTAATACTTTTGTTTTCCCTAGTTAATTAGAAGTTTTGATAATAATAATAATAATAATTATTATTATTATTATTCTTTATTTATATTATAATATTTTCCGAGAAATCTAGAGAAGGAAGTTAGAAAATTCCAGGGTGTTACAAAGTGGTATCAGAGCAAAGTTTTCGAGAAATTTCTTATTTTAAAATGTTACTTGGAATGGAAATTTTTTCTAATAAAAGTAATTTCCGAAAGTACAAAGTTCTGAAAAATATAAAGTTTTAAAGTCCCTTATATGTGCACGTATGCAAGGAATTCAGGTATGTACTATGTGTTATTACTTTAATATCATGTGGTGAGATTGGGTAGGAAGTTTGGGCATGTAGGATAGACTTTATTTCTTTTCCATCATGCGTTTAATTACATGTTTTGAAGTGTTGCCTATGTGGATAGTTATGTGTAGAAGACATTGCATGTTAGCCACCAAACCTTTTTGCTTTAGAAGTGCTAGCTTGGTTTTGTTGTGGGAAGGATGGCCCATTAGTTTTAAGTGTCGTTCCAGGATGGTGGTTAACATGTCTAGTAAAGAACCTCAGATGGGGACGTTGGAAAAGAAGGATTATGAGAGTCCATCTCAGTATGTATGGAAGATTCGGTTCTATTGTTCATACATGAGTTCGGTGTTGAAGTTACCACACTGGGATCAACCTAACCCTATCACGTGTCTGCTTTAATTCTTAATTGCTTGCCAAACTGTCAACCCTATTTGGAGATCCAGGCGAAGTTTAGTGACTTTCATTTCATTGGAGGACTTTCAAACTAAACTTAGTATAAGGATCGAAATGGTCAATGGGGTTGTGATTGAAGGTATTTGGAGGATTACATTGCAAAGAAGGAGCAAGAATATCTGGAGTCAGATGCAGGTGAGGTGACCCCACCCACACATGTCCCAAGTGGTCAAGAGAATGATGCAATGAGTGAAAATGAAGCTACCTCAATCAGGTTCTCAAGGCTATGAGTCGAAGGATAGTTCATGTTATGAGATTGAGGACCCAAACCCAATGATTCCAGTGTATGTGGACTTGGTAACTGATTCTGAAGAAGAAGAGGAGCTTGACCCTGAAGAAGTCATGGATGAAGATGTTGAGGAGTACTTGGAACATGATGTTAAAGATGATCCTAAGTTCATACCTAAGAAATATGTGGTGTCTAAGGATAAGTAGGATAATATTAAAGTTTAGAAGTTTTGTTATAGATATGTGTTAGTTTAATATTGTTCAGTATTATTTATGTTTAGAAAGTTGGACATTTTAGATTGTTATTTACTTTGCGAATAAGTGGCAGTGAGCCATAAGGAACTTTAAGAAACTAAGCATTTAAGAACCCTTATGAGAATAAAATAATAAATAAGTCAAGTCTTTTTGAAATGATGCCTAAGTAGAGCAAAACCAAGGGAAACTTTATTTTATTTTTATTTATTATGTGCTTTATTTTATTTGAATGGTTGTGTAAACAATCAAAACTAAGTGAATCATTCGCCGTAAAAGAATCGAAATGTCTTTTGTAAAACGAAATAGGAGTTAGACATAGTTTTAGATAAAGGTTTTTAGGAGAAATAGGATACTGAACGTAACTACAATCAACTGAATGATGTAGTGAGGCAATTAGCTACCGTAGTTAAATAGTTAGTTGCTAGAGGAAATGGTAATAGAGGTGACCCCGCTGGAGAACTTTTCAAGAAAATTACTCAATGTAAGCTGCCTACTAACCAAGGAGAACCCAACCCTACTGTAATAGAGGGATGGCTGAGAGAGTTTAACAAGCTTCTTGGGGCAGTTGAGTGTCCAGAGGAGTATAAGGTAAACCATCAAGTTTACTATCTGTGAGGAGAGCTGATCTTTGGTGGTCACAAAATGAAGCTGTGATAAGCGCTTTGCTAGGGTTCAATTGGGTTGTGTTTCAAGAAGAGATCCACAATAAGTTCTATCATGTGTTCCTCACGAAACCGAAAGCTGATGAGTTTCTGGAGCTTAAGATGGGTAGTATGTCAGTTACTGAGTATTACTCTAATTTTATAGGGTTCTCTAGGTTTACTAAGGAGGCTGCGGCAACTGCAAAATTGAAGGCTAGTTGTTTTGAGAGAGGGTTACCTATAGACATCCAGTTGCAACTAAGTGGGAAAGTCATTGAGTCCTTGGATGAGTTATACGGAAGAGCTGCACATCTTTATTCCCCAGAGCAGAAGAAGAAGGAGATGCTGAAAGAAGGTGAGACGAGGGGAAAAGGAAAGGATGGTGGAGGAAACTTTAACCAACAAGGCAGTCATGGTGGATTTAAGAAGCCTCGTTCCAACAATAACTTTCAGGGAAATAAGGGAAACTTTAGGAACCCTGCTAATGGAAATGTAGAAGGCGTGTCGCGCACCTAACAAAAATTACCTAACTTTACCTCCTAGCTATGTAGTGGGGCAAGTAACGGTCGAATCCCAAGAGACTAAATGGCTCAAAGTGGTCGATTTTGATTCTACTTTATACTAAGCAAGTAGCAATTTAGAGTTGAGATTTGATTAACTATTCTAACACTAAACAAGACTAATGGAAATCTTATGATAAAATTCAAGGAATAAAAACACCTAGAGTTAGGCACCACCACTAGCACAATTGACACAAGCAATTCATACCCCAATTTAATCGTCTATTTGTTCAAGAGGAAAGGTAACCCTATAAAATACTACAAACCTCTCCCGAGTATCTATGGCTTCCTTAATTTGCAATCAAGCCTACTCTCGTGGAATCATGCAAATCAAAGACTTTAATCACAAAACCCTAACTCTCTAACAATTCATTCTACCTACTCCCGTGGAGAATTTTATGTTCTTAATTAAAATATCCAAATTCATCAATACCCAATTCCCATTGTGATAAAGACAATGAATTCATAACAATACCAATTATCCCTAATCTAGTATTGATATAAACACAATCAATTAAGCATGAACAACCAACAATTAAATTGGGGGTTTTACAAAATTGCTCAAGAATCAATCATGGCTAGGGCGTGACCTAACCCTAGATTAATAAAACTAATCACACATAATTGTTGAATAAACTAAACAAAACTTAAAAGAGAGCATGATTAACAACAATAAAAAGAGAATAAAGAAAAGAAGATATTACTTGAATTGATGAAATTGCCAAAACAATGTCAATAAACCAAAGTTCAGAATGTGTGCCGAAAAAACTAAGGAGAACTAAAAGCTTTTTCACTAAAAAACTGATATTGAAGTATATGTGAAGAAGTTATAATGAAAACTCCTAAAAAAACTTATTTTTAGATGCTAGGAATATGAAGAGTTGTCTACATCAATGAAGAGACCACAACTGGGGTGTGGCAGGTGATATTAGGTCGCAACTAGGGTGCAAAGTAGGATGATTTTTGCTTCAATAATACTTCGAAAACAAATGGCCACAACTAGGTTGTGGCAAACTAAGTTATTTCCACAACCATGTTGTGGTAGGTCTTCATGAGCAACTCTTTTGAAGCTTTTCACCATCATAGACGCCTTAATTTGTCCATTCTTTGATCAACATGAAATTAGCTCTACTTGCAGCTCCAACTATCCTAACAAAAAGACCTAAAACCTACAAAAACAAAGCAAAATACACCAGAGAAGAACAATAGCAAAGTATAATGCTTAGTGGCTCAAAAATGTTGAAACTATGGGAAAAGTAAGATGAAAACACATAAATTTAGCATAGAAATATGAGTATAAAATAGTGTTACCAAACTCCCCCACACTTAACCTTTTCTAGTCCTCGACAAAAGAAAACAAAATAAGAAAAACTACTCTAGAAAGCAATAAAACCTATACTCACTGTCGTAGGAATCATGGTCACTTTTAGCGTAAATGACAAGCCTTTTAAACCCCCTAATCGCTTAAAAGGACGAGTGTGCTCTCGTGAAGGTTTTCAAAGAGATTGACCCACAAATCCAAATCCAATCAAAGCTAAGGTTTTCAAAAATCAACATTTCTCAACCAAGTTCCAAGATAGAGATTATAGGGACGCTAATGTGTGCTCAACCGTCATGCCCAAGAGAGTAAGCAAGCTATCTCACCCTCGAAAGAGTAATCATAAATGAGCGTTTGAGGGCCCAATCAATCGTGACTAAACATCTCTCACTCCATACCAAAGCATCCCTCCCCAACCTCAAAGGCACAAGACAATGTGGCGTCTCATAGTTCGAAATGAGAGAGCTCAAAGAAAACCAAAGTGAATGTAATCAAGCAATTCTAGCACATGTCTCAAGAAAAATACTCATGGCTTCCTCCGTTATACGACTCACCATCTAGAGTTAGAAGGACTTATGGGTTGTAACGTTAGGCTTAAGGTTGGTAGGGAAAGCAATTTGGCCGTGCTGCTCTTCCTAGTCAAGTGAAACTTTACAAAATAAGAGCTAAGTCAAACCAAACCATGGGGCAAATCCTTCCCCCAACTACACATAAACAAGGAGACATAGCAACTATATACAAACCCCTTTTTGCTTTTCTACCATGAATAGTAAATCTTTGGGATTTTTTTTTTGTTTTTCTCTTTTTTTTTCTCTTTGATTCATATTTTTTTAACCTATATACACATGGGACTTAAGCTCCAAACAAATGCACTAAGCAAAACTCAACCACTTATCAACATTGAAACTTAACAACTTTACAAGTATAGCTCTATTTCACTTGACACTAAGGGTAAATCAAAAAGAATTTGGCTAAGGCTCATAAAGTTAGCTAACAAAGAAGTGGAAGCTCAAATGGGTTGTAAATGTTAATGAAAACCCGAAATCCCAATTTTATTGAAGGAAAATATAACTAAATAGGTAAATGAAAAATAAAATAAAATAAATTTTTTGTGTCCTAAATTTCCCCCAAATGAATGCCTTCATCATTCCCTAAATCAGTTCGGTCAAAACTTCATAAAACTATGAGCATGCAAACAATACAATAACGACATATGCTAGACCCTCAAGTGTGTTTATAACTTTGAAGTGCTTAAGGGCTCTAAAAAAATCAACTCTCATCTCACATGGTCAAAAGATCAAATACCACAAAGCAAGGCCTCATCATAGGTTGGGCTACACCCGGCTTAGCTTAAAAGGCTCACCACCAAAAGTACCCATGAGTGAGAGAATGAAAAGTCCAATTGCTACAAGTGACAAGCAAACCACTCAAGACAATCAAGCCAAACACACAAAACTCAAATCCAATCTCAAGAATCTAAGGTCAAGATAAAACCATTCATCCACTTTGCTTTCAAAGAATTAGAATTTTTTTTTTGTATTTTTACATTTTTTTGTAGTTTTTTTTGTTTTATTTTTATTAGAGAAACTTTTCATTAAAAGGAAAGGAAACTAATATATACAAAGGTGTAGTATCCCTCCCTGACACTTGAAATTTGTAATGTCCACAGTACAATATAAAAGCATAAAACAAGGATGGGAGGGAAACTTACATACCCTCACTAAGGAGGGGGAAGAGAAGGGTGTGAGAACCCTTGGGAGTGCGGCCAAGCACCGAAAGTAGAGATAATGCCAGACATGGAAGCCACTTCACTCTTTATCGCCTTAATATCGGTCTTTAACTCATCAACAAATGCTTGCAAGGTCACAAGTATTGGCACAGGCACTAACGGGGAAGAAATAACAGCTGCAGAAGGAGAGGGTGGAATGGATGATTCGAAGGCCAATGGAGCTCGATCGTGCGGTTGCAATTAACGAAATGACCAATTGCCTTGAACACGCAATGTCATCGCCTCAGGAGAGGGTTGCTCTTCCTCCTCATCATTCCCCAATTTCCAAAGAATGGTACCTTCTTTCTTAAGAATCCAACCCATAGAGGAACATATAGGAATATCAATAGAATCAGACCCCTCATTTGAACGATCATGTAAAAGTCGATCTCGATGACCCAAATGTACATCATTTGGGGTTATAAGACCACTTAGAAAAATAGCACCACCGGTTGTCTCCGCATTAACAATGGACTTCATTTGCCGAATAAGAAAAGCACCAACGTCGATGGATTTGGCATAAAGCATATGTTCAAGCATGTGTAACTCATCCCTTCGAACCTTACTATTCTTCTCACGACCAAAGATAGTATTGGCGAGCACCTTATGAGCATATCGAAGTGCGGGATGACGAATGAGAGAATTTGGACTTCCTTTTGAGTCGAAAGCATCTCCTAAACCAACTTTCCACCAAAACTAATTAGCTCTCCAATACATGGAACTTAGCCTAGGGCCTCCAGTAGGCAATTGGAGCACCTCATCAAGTTGAGATAGATTCCACATATGCCCCACATTATATAAGCGAAATGTGGTCATAGTATCGCACTCCGACTTCACATTGGCCTTCAAAGAGCTCAAAAACTCAAGTGTGACTCTTTTGTATGTCGGACATCTTCTAGTGAGAAGATCATGACAACCAACATTAGAAAAGAGCCATCGAATATCATCCGCGATAGGCAATGCCTTAAGAGCATCAAGGTCACAATAACGAGTAGCAGAAACCCCTCTCTTGAACAACTTCTCATAATTCGTGTTGAATTGTGCATCACCATTAAAATCAATGTCATAGTAATCAATCACCACCTCTTTGTTGACCTTAGTAGCTGAGGAAATATTTTTCTTCCTAGTAGAAGTGGAGGATTTTTGTTTCGAAGTAAGAGCTATGTTGACAAAAATTGACTTGGCTTTAGAAGTAGAACTTGAAGTCACCTTATTTTATCGAACACGTGGTGTGCGCGCCATGATTGAATGAGTAAACTAATAAATAGTCCCAATGTCACACCAACTCCAAGTCAAATATCACAAGTTCACAAGCAAGGGTTTTAACTCAATATTCACTCACAAATTTCAAGGCACAAAAACAAAAACCAAACACAATTTTCACGCACAAAATTCAAGGCCAAGAGAATTGCAACCAAACTCAACTCAATCCAAAGCTAATTCGGTGATTTTTCGCCAAGAGACTCCAAATGCTAAGGTAATTATTCTCAAATTCATTCGTGAATCATGAAAATCAAAAACCCCAAAACATTTTTGCAAAGTTAGGGTTTGCTTTCATTCTTGTTAAATTACCGTTGGTGATGGCGACGGTGGGGGCTGCAAGCAATGCGACAGGAGAGCGCCGAAAAGGACAAGGTGCGGTGACTGGGTCGCCATCAGTTCAGAGGAAGGAGATTTTTTGGGGCTGCTGTGATTTGTACAGTCGGTTGCTCTTTTTTATTTCTTTTCTTTTTCTTTAGTCCATTTTTTTCTGTTTTTTTTTTTTTTNTTTTTTTTTTTTTTTTTTTTTTTTTTTTTACTTAGAATAGAGCATACAAATCACAGCAAACACCACAACCAAGTTGTGGTGTTTAGACTTTTGCCGCAACTACGTTGCGTTGTATACTGACTTGTAATTTACTTATTGCTTGAAAACTTGATTTGCCGCAACCTAATTGTGACTTGAACTTAAATGTCGCAACCCCCTTGCGGACTAGGCTGCTTTGCGATCTACAAATCTCTCCATGAACTGAAAAATTGTACAAAAAAAACTAAAACTTCATAAACCAAAAATTAGTAAAAAGAACTAAATGAGAATTAATTAAAAACACTAACTAAAAAAAAAGAGTAAAAAAACCACTATCTTGAATAAACTAAACTAACTAAGAAAATTTTTGGATTTTTTTAAATTTTTTGAAAGGGAATAAAAATAGAATAAAAGAAAAGGAAAGAAAAATAAAAAGTTAGAAAGAAAACTTGGGTTGCCTCCCAAGAAGCGCTAGTTTAAGGTCGTCTAGCTTGACCACCCTCTAAATCATGTAGCCGAAGGGTGAGACAGTGTAATGGCCACTCTCTCGTGATCAATACGATCGCCCGCTCTATAATGCTTCACTCTTTGACCATTCACCTTGAAAGTACCACCTTGAGTGTTCCAAAGTTCCACCGAACCATAAGGAAAAACCTTGTTGACTCGAAATGGTCCCGCCCAGCTAGAGCGAAGCTTACCTGGGAATAATTTCAATCTACAGTTATAAAGAAGAACAAAATCGCCTTCTTTAAACTCTCTTCTAAAAATCCCTTTATCATGCCATCTCTTTGCTTTCTCTCTGTACACCATTGAACTTTCATAAGCATCTAAGCGAATTTCACCAACCTCAATAAGTTGTAACAACCTCTTCTCACCCGCTACTTGCAAATCAAAATTTATGGTCTTGATTGCCTAATACGCACGATGCTCCAATTCAACGGGAAGACTGCACGCTTTTCCATAAATAAGCCTATATGGAGTTGTTCTAATGGGCGTTTTGAAAGAAGTTCTATACGCCCAAAGTGCATCATCAAGCTTTGAAGCCCAATCCTTCCTTGATTTTGCAACCGTCTTCTCTATGATAGTCTTGATCTCTCGGTTACATATCTCCACTTGCCCACTAGTTTGTGGGTATTATAAAAGTCCAACTCGATGATTTACTCCATACTTCTTCAACATTTCCTCGAACTTCTTCTCAATAAAATGCGTTCCCCCATCACCAATCAAAACTCGTGGCACTCCAAATCGAGGGAAAATTGTCTTCTTAAAGAACATTTGAACCACAAGAGCATAATTAGTAGGAGTAGCTATCGCTTCAACCCACTTCAAGACATAGTCAACTGCAACCAAGATATATCTATTCCCATAAGATTAAGGGAAAGGTCCCATAAAATCAACTCCCCACACATCGAACAATTCAACCTCAAGAATGTCATTCATAGGCATTTCATTCCTCCTACAGATGTTTCCAGTCCTTTGACAATGATCACAAGACTGAACATAAGCATGAACATCCTTGAATAGAGTTGGCCTATAGAAACCACATTGAAGAATTTTGGCAACAGTTTTAAAGGTCTTCTCAGTTTATGGAACAACATAATCTGACTTCTCAGTTTATGGAACACCTTTGGATGAACTGAGCTTTTATGGGCCAAATGTTAGTTAGTGTTACTTTCTCAGTAAAAAAATAAATAAAATTGAAAAAAATCCAAAAATTTTCTTAGTTAGTTTAGTTTATTCAAGACAGTGGTTTTTTTAGTGTTTTTTTAGTTACTGGATGAACAACATAATTTTTTGTTTATGAAGGTTTAGTTTTTTTTGTACAATTTTTCAATTCCTGGAGAGATTTGTAGATAACAAAGCAGCATAGTCCGCAAGGGGGTTGCGGCATTTAAGTTCAAGCCACAATTAGGCTGCGGCAAATCATGTTTTCACGTAATAAGTAAATTACAAGTCAGTATACAACGCAACGTGGTTGCGGCAAAAGTCTAAACACCATAACTTGGTTGTGGTGTTTGTTGTGATTTGTATGCTATATTCTAACTAAAAAAATTAAAAAAAAAACAATAACAAAAAACAGAAAAATCGCACAAAATAAAAAAAGAAAAGAAATAAAAAGGAGCAACTGACCGTACAAATCACATCAGCCCCAAATGCTCTCCTTCCTCTAAACTGCTGGTGACCCAGTCACCGCACCGCCGGACCTGACGTTGCGCAGCAGCCACGTGAAGCAACCCCCCCTGTAGTCCTGCGCAAGAGCTCCGAATAGGGGTTTCAAACCCCCTCCCTCTGTTCTGCCACCTCGCCTAACCCAGCCGCCGCGACGCCTCCCTTTCGGCGCTCCTCTACCGCGCCGCCTGCAGCCCCCACCGTCGCCATCACCAACGGTAATTTAAAAAAAAAGAAAGCAAACCCTAACTTTGTAAAATTGATTTGGGGTTTTTGATTTTCATGATTCATGAATGAATTTGAGAATAATTATCTTAGCATTTAGAACTCTTGGCGAAAAATCACTTAATTAGCTTTGGATTGAGTTGAGTTTGGTTGCAATTCTCTTGGCCTTGAATTTTGTGTGTGAAAATTGAGTTTGGTTTTTGTTTTTCTGCCTTGAACTTTGTGAGTGAGTGAAAAAACTTGCTTGTGACTTGTGATATTTGACTTGGAGCTGGTGTGACATTGGGACAACTTATTATTTTAGTCATTCAATCATGACACGCACACCACGTGTTCGACAAAATAAGGTGACTTCAAGTTTTACTTCTAAAGCCAAGTCAATTTTTGTCAACAAAGCTCTTACTTCGAAAAAAACATCCTCCACTTCTACTAGCAAGAAAAGTTTTTCCTCAACTACTAAGGTCAACAAAGAGGTGGTGATTGATTACTATGACATTGATTTCAATGGTGATGCACAATTCATGGCGAATTATGAGAAGTTGTTCGAGAGAGGGGTTTCTGCTACTCGCTATTGTGACTTTGAAGCTCTTAAGGCATTGCATATCAAGGATGATATTCGATGGCTCTTTTCTAATATTGGATGTTATGATCTTCTCACTACAAAATGTCCGACATACAAAAGAGTCACACTTGAGTTTTTGAGCTCTTTGAAGGCCAATGTGAAGCCGGAGTGCGATACTATGATCACATTTCGCTTATATAATGTGGAAAATACGTGGACTCTATCTCAACTTAATGAGGTGCTTCGATTTCCTATCAGAGGCCCTAGGCTAACTTCTAAGTATTGGAGAGCTAATCAGTTTTGGAGAGCATATCAAGGAGATGCTTTCGACTCAAAAGAAAGTCCAAATTCTCTCATTTGTCATCCCGCACTTCAATATGCTCATAAGGTGCTCGCCAATACTATCTTTGGTCGAGAGATGAATATTAAGCTTCGAAGGGATGAGTTACATATGCTTGAACATATGCTTTATGCCAAACCCATCGACGTTGGTGCTTCTCTTATTCGGCAAATGAAGTCCATTGTTAATGCGAAGACAACCAATGGTGCTATTGTTATACGTGGTCTTATAATCCCAATTTCTCTACATTTGGGTCATCGAGATTGTCTTTTACATGATGGTTCAGTTGAGGGGTCTGATTCTATTGATATTCCTACATGTTCCTCTATGGGTTGGATTCTTAAGAAAGAAGGTACCATTCTTTTGAAATTGGGGAATCATGAGGATGTAGAGCTACCCTCTCTTGAGGCGATGACATTGCGTGTTTAAGGCAATTAGTCATTTCGTAAATTGCAACCACACGATCGAGCTCCATTGACCCTCGAATCATCCATTCCACCCTCTCCTTCTACAGCCGTTATTTCTTCCCCATCAGTTCCTATGCCAACACTTGTGACCTTGCAAGCATTTGTTGATGAGTTAAAGACCAATATTAAGGCGATAAAGAGTGAAGTGGCTTCCATGTCTTGCATTATCTCTGCTTTCGGTGCTTGGCTGCATTCCCAAGGGTTCTCACACCCTTCTCTCCCCCCTCCATAGCGAGGGTTTGTAAGTTCCCCTCCCTTCCTTGTTTTATAAGTTTATATTGCACTGTGGACAATACAAATTTCAAGTGTTGGGGAGGGATACTACACCTTTGTATATACTATTTTCCTTTACTTTTATTGAAAAGTTTCTCTAAAAAAATAACCAAAAAAGAATAAAAAAAATACAAAAAACACAAAAAAAGAAAAATTCTAATTCTCTCAAAGCAAAGTGGATGAATGGTTTTATCTTGACCTTGGATTCTTGAGATTGGATTTGAGTTTTGTGTGTTTGGCTTGATTGTCTTGAGGGGTTTGCTTGTCACTTGTAGCAATTGGACTTTTCATTCTCTCACTCATGGGTACTTTTGGTGGTGAGCCTTTTAGGCCATGTTGGGTGTAGCCCAACCTATGATGAGGCCTTGCTTTGTGGTATTTCTTCTTTTGACCATGTAAGTGAGAGTTGATTTTTTTTAGAGCCCCTAAGCACTTCAAAGTTATAAACACACTTGAGGGTCTGGCGTATGTCGTTATTGTGTTGTTTGCATGCTCATGGTTTTCTGAAGTTTTGACCAAACTGATTTAGGGAATGATGAAGGCATTCATTTGGGGGAAATTTGGGACACAAAAATTTTATTTTATTTTATTTTTCATTTACCTATTTTGTTTTATTTTCCTTCAATAAAATTGGGATGGTGGGTTTTCATTAACATTTGCAACCCATTTGAGCTTCAACTTCTTGTTAGCCAACTTTCTGAGCCTTAGCCAAATTTTGTTTCATTTACCATTTAGTGTCAAGTGAAATAGAGCTATACTTGTAAAGTCGTTAAGTTTCAATGATGATAAGTGTTGAGTTTTGCTTAGTGCATTTGTTTGGAGCTTAAGTCCCATGTGTATATAGGTTAAATAAAAAATTAAAAATTAAAAAAAAACGAGAAACAAATTATATATAGCTGTTTTGGCTCCTTGTTTATGTGTACTGATTGAGTTGGGGGAAGCATTTTCCCCTTGGTTTGGTTTGACTTAGCTCTTATTTTGTAAAGTTTCACTTGACTAGGAAGAGCACCACGAACAAATTTATTTCCCTACCTACCTTAAGTGTAATGTTACAACCTACAAGTCATTCTAGTTCTAGATGGTTGAGTCGTATAACGAAGGAAGCCATGAGTATTTTTCTTGAGACATGTGCCAAAATTTCTTGATTATACTCACTTTGATTATCTTTGAGCTCTTTCATTTCGAGCTATGAGACGCTACATTGTCTTTTGCCTTTGAGGTTGGGGAGGGATGTTTTGGTATGGAGTGAGAGATGTTTAGTCACGATTGATTGGGGCCTCAAATGCTCATTTGTGATCACTCTTTCGTGGGTGAGATAGCTTGCTTACTCTCTTGGGCATGACGTTGAGCAGACATTAGAGTCCCTATAATCTCTATTTTGGTCATTGGTTGAGAAATGTTGATTTTTGAAAACCTTTACTTTGATTGGATTTAGAGTTGTGGGTTAATCTCTTTGGAAACCTTCACGAGAGCACACTCGTCCTTTTAAGCGATTAGGAGGTTTAAATGGCTTGTCATTTACGCTAAAAGTGACCGTGATTCCTACGACAGTGAGTATAGATTTTATTGCTTTCTAGAGTAGTTTTTCTTATTTTGTTTTCTTTTCTCGAGGACAAGCAAAGGTTATGTGTGGGGGAGTTTGATAACACCATTTTATACTCATATTTCTATGCTAAATTTGTGTGTTTTCATCTTACTTTTCCCATAGTTTCAACCTTTTTGAGCCATTATGCTTTATACTTTTCTATTGTTCTTCTCGGGTGTATTTTGCTTTGTTTTTTTAGGTTTTAGGTGCTTTTGTTAGGATTGTTAGAGATGCAAGTAGAGCTAATTTCATGTTCAACAAAGAATGGACAAATCAAGGCGTCTATGATGGTGAAAAGCTTCAAAAGAGTTGCTCATGAAGACCTACCACAACATGGTTGTGGAAATCACTTAGTTTGCCACAGCCTAGTTGTGGCCACTTGATTTTGAAGTGTTTTGAATCAAAATGGCAGCCTACTCCGCACCCTAGTTGCGGCCTAATATCACATGCCACACCCCGGTTGAAGCCTCCTCTTTGATGTCGACAACTCTTCATATTCTTAGCATCTTAATAGGTTTTTTTAGGGGTTTTTCATTCTAACTTCTACACACATACTTCAATATCAGTTCGTTAGAGAAAAAGCTTACAGTTCTCCTTAGTTTTTTTGGTACACATTCTCTACTTTGGTTCTTTGACATTGTTTTGGCAATTTCATCAATTCAAGTAATATCTTCTCTTATCTATTCTCTTTTTATTGTTGTTAATCATGCTCTCTTTTAATTTTTGTTTTGTTTATTCAACAATTATGTGTGATTAGTTTTATTAATCTAGGGTTAGGTCAAGCCCTAGCCATGTTGATTCTTGAGCAATTTTCTAAAACCCCCAATTTAATTGTTGATTGTTCATGCTTAATTAATTGTGCTTACGCCAATACTAGATTAGGGATAGTTGTTATTGTTATGAATTCATTGTCTTTATCACAATGGGAATTGGGTATTGATGAATTTGGATATTTTAATTAAGAACATGAAATTCTCCGTGGGAGTAGGTAGAATGAATTGTTAGAAAGTTAGGGTTTTGTGATTAAAGTCTTTGATTTGCATGATTCCACGGGTGTAGGTTTGATTGCAAATTAAGGAAGCCGTAGATACTCGGGAGAGGTTTGTGGTATTTTATAGGGTTACGTTTCCTCTTGAACAAATAGTCGATTAAATTGGGGTATGAATTGCTTGTGTCAATTGTGCTAGTGGTGGTGCCTAACTCTAGGTGTTTTTATTCCTTGAATTTCATCATAATATTTCCATTAGTCTTGTTTAGTATTAGAATAGTTAATCAAATCTCTATTCTAAATTGTTACTTGCTTAGTATAAAGTAGAATCAAAATCGACCACTTTGAACCATTTAGTCTCTTGGAATTCGACACTTACTTGCCCGACTACATAGTTAGGAGGAAAAGTTAGGTTATTTTTGTTAGGTGCGCAACACGTCTTTCAAATTTTGGCACCGTTGCCGGGGACTAATGGTGTTTAAATTAGTTAGTTTTGATTTAATTTTGCTAAGCCTCTATTTAGTTTGTTGCTTCGGCTATATTTCTTTGTTATTTGATCTTTTGTTTCTAGTTTTCCTTGTTGCATTCAAACTCGACGAACAGGTCAACATAATCTGATTCCTATAGACCTTGAAATCGAAGCTACTGAACGTAGGCATGGAGGTAGAAGAAGAAGGAGAAGAAATCAGATTACACAGGAACCAATGGCTGAGGAACGTGCTAAATCACTTTGGGAGTATGGTGTACCAGACACTACAACCGGTGCACTATCTATTATTGTTCGACCTGCTGTTAATGCTACAAATTTTGAGCTCAAGCCTCAGTTTATCCAATTCATCTTCAATGATTCATTTGCGGGGCAAGCCACTGAATGCCCTATAAGCCAAATTGCAAGCTTCTTGGGGAAATGTGATACTGTGAAGATCAACAATATGAGTGAGGATGCTATTCGACTATGCCTCTGTCCATTCTCTCTTCGAGATAGAGCAAGGGAGTGGTTGCGGGATGAAGGTGTTGGAACCTTTGATACATGGGATAAACTTGCCAAGGCATTCTTAGAGATGTTTTTGGGGCAAGAAAAGACCGCAAAGTTAAGGAATGAGCTAGCAACCTTTTAGCTATATGATGATGAGTCATTATATGAAGCATGGAGAAGGTTTCTACGCTTGCAAAGGTAATGCCCTCATCACGGGATTCCCGAATGGATGTTGATATAAACTTTCTACAATGGTTTGACACATGAGTTTCGTATCTACATTGATGCTGCTTCAGGCGGTTCCCTTAGGACTAAGAATCCAAATGAAGCAAAGGAGTTGATTGAAAAAATGGCGGCCAATGACAACTATCATCCAAGTGGCCGCAATAGTTCAAAGAAGGGAGGTAAATATGATGTTGATGCACTAACCTCCTTGGCTAGTACTATGCAGGCACTTTCTCACAAGTTTGATGAATTGCAAGTGGGAACCTCTAAGGCAGTCACATGTCAAATGTGTGGGATACAAGGTCATGCCGCAAATCAATGTCAAGTCAACAATGATGGGATGTATATTGTTCAAGACAATGCTCTTTATAATTTCAATTCAAGGCGGTTGTTTGATCCTTATTCTAACACATATAATGAGGGGTGGAAGCATAATCATGCGGTCTCATACAAGAACACTCAAGAACAATTGAATCCACCTCCACCTCGCAACAATTTCAATGCACCGCCATGTTTCCAAGTTAGAGCACCATTCAATCAACCATCCTAGAATGTCAGTCCTCAACCTCCTCTAGTCCAACAAAAGAGCAACTTAGAGGTCATTATGGACAACTTCCTTAGTTAACAAGAAAAACATGATGCAGAGATTCGAAATGAGCTCCAAAGCCTCCAAGAATTAAAGACATCACAAAAACTCTTGGAAAGTCAAGTAAGTCAACATGCTCAACAAGTAGGTCAATCTTCAAGGCCTACGGGCCAATTTCCAGGCAATACTGAGTGACCACCCAAGGATCAAATCAATGCAGATACTTTGAGGATTGGAAAAGAGCTACAAGATCCTCCCTCCCATTAAGGAGCCACCAAACAAGCAAGTGAATGAAGCAATTGAAATAGAAAAGGTGGTAGAGAATGTGGTCAAAGAGGAAGAGATAAAGGAATCTAGTCCTACTCCCATTGAGCCATATAGGCCACGAGTTCCATTCCCACAAAGGATGACACAAGTGAAGCTACAGAAGAAATATGGGAAGTTCCTTGATATTTTGAAAAAGTTGCACATAAATATACCATTCATGGTTGCTATCTTAGAAATGCCCTCTTATGCAAAGTTCTTGAAAAAGTTGCACATAAACATAACTTGTGAGAAGATTTGTGAATAATTTCTTTTCTGTAGTAGCACCTATTACCGAGTGTATCAAAAAGAACAAAGAGAAGTTTGAATGGACCACGGATGCGCAAAAGGTATTCGAGTTGGTGAAGATATTGCTTTGTCAAGCTCCTATCTTACCTTTGCCACATTTTTCAAAACCTTTTGAGGTTGAAACAGATGCTAGTGGCGTAGGGATTGGTGCAGTATTGGTTCAAGGTAAGAGACCTATATCTTATTTCAGTGAGAAACTGTATGGGCCAAGGTTGAGCTACTCTATCTATGATAAAGAATTCTATGCTATTGTTTGAGCATTGGATCCTTAGAGTCATTATCTGTGTCCAAGTCACTTTATATTGCATTCTGATCATGAGGCTTTGAAGCATATCAATGGCCAACATAAACTCAATCCTAGACATGCTAAGTGGGTTAAATTTTTGCAATCTTTTCACTTTTCATCAAAGTACAAAGAAGGCAAATCTAATTTGGTTGCTAATCCATTATCAAGGAGGTATGCTTTAATTGGTGTCCTTAATTTCAAATTGCTTGGTTTGGAGTTGATTACACAATATTACGAGCAAGATGGAGATTTTGGTCCTATCTATTTACAAATTTCGAAAGGTTCTATGGGATCTTATGTGCTACATGATGGATTCATCTTCAAAGGGAATCTACTTTGCATCCCTAAATGCAGTATTCTTGAGTTACTTGTTAGAGAGGCGCATGGGTGTGGAATTGCAGGACACTTTGTTATCACAAAAACTTTGACAATGCTGCAGGAACATTTCTATTGGCCTAGAATGATTGCTGATGTTAAAGCAGTAATATCACAATGTGATGTTTGTCAAAAAGCTAAGGCATCCTTCCATCAAGGATTCTACACGCCATTGCCAGTGCCAGAAGCTCCTTGGGATGATATTTCTATGGATTTTATAGTGGGATTGCCTGGAACTGCAAGGCAAAAGGATGTTATAATGGTTGTGGTTGACAGGTTTTCGAAGATGGCTCACTTCATACCTTGCCACAAGACTGATGATGCTATCAATGTTGCAGAATTATATTTTCGAGACATTGTTAGGTTACATAGAGTTCCAAAAACTATTATTAGTGATAGGGACACAAAATTCATGAGCTACTTCTGCAAATCATTGTGGCGTTAGATAGGTACGAAATTGCTCTTCAGTACTTCTTATCATCCACAAACAGATGGTCAAACTGAGGTCACAAACAGAACCCTAGGCGTTCTACTTCATGGTTTGGTAAGTAAGACCCAAAAAGATTGGGACTTGAAGTTAGCTCATGCAGAATTTGCTTATAATCGTTCACCTACGTATGCAACTAAACATTCACCTTTTGAAGTTGTTTATGGAATCAATCCCAATCTACCTATTGATTTCGTGGCTATTCCTAAAGGTGACCTCGTTCACAAAGATGCTTTAGCTAAAATTGAATACATGCAAAAGTTACATGCACAGGTTAGAGCAAGGATTGGGCATGTGAATGATATGTATAAGACAAGAGCTAACAAGCATAAAATCAAACACACATACAAGGAAGGAGATTAGGTATGGTTACATATAAGGAAGGAAAGATTTCCTAATCAAAGGAAGAACAATTTAATGCCTAGATGTGATGGACCATTCAGAATCATGAGCAAAATTGGGGACAATGCATATAAACTTCAATTACCAGGTGAATATGGTGTACATGCCACGTTCAACATTGGTTATTTATCTCCTTATGTTCCTGATGATCAACTTTGAGGTTTTGAAGAAGAGGAGGATGATACAAAACAAGGTGACAACTTCAAAGGTTTGATTATGGCTTCTAAAGATGATACAAGTATGGGAGAAATTATGGCTGATGGAGATTCAAGACTTTTGGGATCTTCTAAGACATCATCATGGGTGTGTATGGTGACACACGAAAATACTTGATCATTGAAACAAAGGAAAGAATGGTGGAATTAGGGGAATAAGATGGTTTTTCCTATGAGTTTTTTCCACTTCACTTGATAGGGTTTTCTCATTTTTAGGCATTGAGTCTTTTAATTCTTGACGTGTCTTAATCATCATTTACAGCCTTATACACATGAAGAATGAATTCTTGAAGTTTTCTTTATTAAAAGATTGAATCTTGAAAGGTTTTTTGAAGATTGGAAGAAAAACCGCAAAAAATTGCGCAAATTGGGACAAGTGGACTTTGTGTCATTTTGGATGATTTCTGGGGGATTTGGGTAAATCTGATTTTTGTGTAATTCTGGTTGTAATTTGTTGATTATCTTGATTAGCAAGGTTAGAATAATTTTGTTAGGATATTTTTCAGATTAGATAGATTTTGTTAGGATATTTTAGCAAATTGCATTGCCATGCAGTGATGATGTGGCATTCTTATCTTGTGAGTCATTGATGAGTCACTTGATTAGTCCTAATTATCCTATGTTTATGCGTGTATTCTAGCCTAGATTCGTTAGGATTTTGTTGATGATTATGACTATAAATAATCTCAACATTAGCTTGTAAAAATATACAGATTAGAGTTCAATAAACATTGATTGTTTAAGTTTGCTTGTTTTCTACAAAACAATAGAAAAAAACCGAAGGTGGGAAGAAAATTTCGAGTGTGTGAAATTTTCAAACACTTTGTGAGAGTTGGTGCTTAGGCTTTAGACTCTTGTGAGGATAATTTTACGAATTGAGGGTGCATTGCTTTAATCAATTCAAAAAATTGTTCGACTTATATCGATTTTCTTAGTGCTTGGCTTTAGAGAAAACCGAACTAAGATACTATCCTTGTGAGTGGTGATTTCTTTGATCAACATTCACATTAGGTTTTCAAAAATCAACATTTCTCAACCAAGGACCAAAATAGAGATTATTGGGAAGCTAGTGTCTGCTCAACCGTCATGCCTAAGAGAGTAAGCAAGTTATCTCACCCTCGAAAGAGTGATCACAAATGAGCGTTTGAGGGCCCAATCAATCGTGAAAAAACATCTCTCACTCCATCCTAAAACATCCCTCCCCAACCTCAAAGGCACACGACAATGTGGCGTCTCATAGCTCGAAATGAGAGAGCTCAAAGATAACCAAAGTGAGTTTAATCAAGCAATTCTTGCACATGTCTGAAGAAAAATACTCATGGCTTCCTCCGTTATACGACTCAACCATCTAGAGTTAGAAGGACTTTATGGGTTGTAACGTTAGGCTAAGGTAGGTAGGGAAATAAATTTGGTTGTGGTGCTTTCCTAGTCAAGTGAAACTTTACAAAACAAGAGCTAAGTCAAACCAAACCAAGGGGAAAATGCTTCCCCCAACTCAATCAGTACACACAAACAAACCCCTTTTTGCTTTTCTACCATGAGCACTAAATCTTTGCGAATTTTTTTTTTTGTTTTTCTCTTCTTTTTTTTTGTTGAATTTATTTCATTTTTTCATTTTTTAACCTATATACACATGGGACTTAAGCTCAAAACAAATGCACTAAACAAAACTCAACCACTTATCAACATTGAAACTTAACAACTTTACTAGTATAGCTCTATTTCACTTGACACTAAGGGTAAATCAAACAAAATTTGGCTAAGGCTCATACAGTTGGCTAATAAGAAGTGGAAGCTCAAATGGGTTACAAATGTTAATGAAAACCCAAAATCCCAATTTCATTGAAGGAAAATAAAACAAAATAGGTAAATGAAAAATAAAATAAAATAAAATTTTTGTGTCCCAAATTTCCCCCATATGAATGCCTTCATCATTCCCTAAATCAATTCGATCAAAACATCAGAAAACCATGAGCATGCAAACAACACAATAACGACATATGCTAAACCCTCAAGTGTGTTTATAATTTGAAGTGCTTAAGGGCTCTAAAGAAAATTAACTCTCACCTCACATGGTCAGAAGATCAAATACCACAAAGCAAGGCCTCATCATAGGTTAGGCTACACCCGGCTTGGCCTAAAATGCTCACCACCAAAAGTACCCATGAGTGAGAGAATGAAAAGTCCAATTGCTACAACTAACAAGCAAACCCCTCAAGACAATCAAGCCAAACACACAAAACTCAAATCCAATCTCAAGAATCCATGAGTTAGAAATTTTTTTTTTTGTATTATTTCTTTTTTTTTTTGTTTTTTTATGTTTGGAGAAAATAAGATAGCTTGCTAGGATGGTATGTTTATGTGTAACTTTTTGAAAATATCAAGAAACTTCCCATATTTCTTCTCTTGCTTCGCTTGTGCCAACCTTTGTGGGAATGGAACTGGTGGCCCATATGGCTCAATGGGAGAAGGACTAGGTTCCTTTTTCTCTTCCTCTTCGACTACATTCTCTACCACCTTTTCAATTTCAACTGCTTCATTCACTTGCTTGATTGGTGGCTCCTTAATGGGAGGATCTTGTAGCTCTTTTCCACTCTTCAAAGTAACTGCATTAAATTGACCCTTGGGTGGTTGCTCAGTATTGCCAGGAAATTGGCCTGTAGGCTTTGAAGATTGACCTACTTGTTGAGCAAGTTAACTTACTTGACTTTCCAAGAGTTTTTGTGAAGTCTTTAATTCTTGGAGGCTTTGGAGCTCATTTCGAATCTCCGCATCACGTTTTGCTTGTTCACTAAGGAAGTTCTCCATCATGACCTATAAGTTACTCTTTTGTTGGATTGGAGGAGGTTGAGGATTGACATTCTGGGATGGTTGATTGAATGGTGCTCTAGCTTGGAAACCTTGCGGTGCATTGAAATTGTTGCGAGAGGGGGGTGGATTCAGTTGTGCTTGAGTGTTCTTGTATGAGAATGCAGGATTATGCTTCCACCCCTATAAATGTGTTAGAATAAGGATCAAACAACCGCCTTGAATTGGAATTATAAAGAGCATTAGCTTGCTCAATAGACATCCCATCATTGTTGACTTGACATTAATTAGCGACATGACCTTGTACTCCGCACATTTGACATGTGACCGCTATAGAGGGTCCAACTTGCAATTGATCAAACTTATGAGAAAGTGCCTGCATAGTACTAGCCAAAGAGGTTAGTGCATCAACATCATATTTGCCTCTCTTCTTTGAACTATTTTGCCCACTTGGATGATAGTTATCATTGGCCGCCATTTTTTCAATCAACTCTGTTGCTTCATTTGGATTCTTAGTCATAAGGGAAACGGCTGAAGCGGCATCAATGTAGATACGAAACTCATGTGTAAAACCATTGAAGAAAGTTTGTATCAACATCCATTCGGGAATCCCGTGATGAGGGCATTGCCTTTGCAAGCGTAGAAACCTTCTCCATGCTTCATATAATGACTCATCATCAGATTGCTGAAAGGTTGCTAGCTCATTCCTTAACTTTTCGGTCTTTTCTTGCCCCAAAAACTTCACTAAGAATGCCTTGGCAAGTTTATCCCAAGTATCAAAGGTTCCAACACCTTCATCCCGTAACCACTCCCTTGCTCGATCTCAAAGAGAGAATGGAAGGAGGCGTAGTCGAATAGCATCCTCACTAACATTATTGATCTTCACAGTATCACATTTCTCCAAGAGGCTTGCAATATGGCTTACAGGGCATTCACTGGCTAGCCCCGCAAATTAATTGTTGGAGATGAATTGGATGAACTGAAGCTTGAGCTCAAAATTTGCAGCATTAACAGCAGGTCGAACAATACTAGATAGTGCACCGGTTGTAGTGTCTGGTGCACCATACTCCCAAAGTGATTTAGCATGTTCCGCAGCCATTGGTTCCTGTGTAATCTGATTCTTTTCCTTCTTCTTCTACCTCCTTGCCTACGTGCAGTAGCTTCGATTTCAAGGTCTATAGGAATCAGATATTGTTGACCAGTTGGTCGAGATTGCATGCAACAAGGAAAACTAGAAACAAAAGATCAAATAACAAAGGAATATAGCCGAAGCAACAAACTAAATAGAGGCTTAGCAAAAATAAATCAAAACTAACTAATTTAAACACCTTTAGTCCCCTGCAATGGCACCAAAATTTAAAAGGCGTGTTGTGCACCTAACAAAAATAACCTAACTTTTTCTCCTAACTATGTACTCGGGCAAGTAAGGGTCGAATCCCAAGAGACTAAATGGTTCAAAGTGGTCGATTTTGATTCTACTTTATACTAAGCAAGTAACAATTTAGAGTTGAGATTTTATTAACTATTCTAACACTAAACATGACTAATGCAAATATTATGATAAAATTTAAGAAATAAAAACACCTAGAGTTATGCACCACCACTAGCACAATTGACACAAGCAATTCATACCCCAATTTAATCGACTATTTATTCAAGAGGAAAGGTAACCCTATAAAATACCACAAACCTCTCCCGAGTATCTATGGCTTCCTTAATTTGAAATCAAGCCTACTTCCGTGGAATCATGCAAATCAAAGACTTTAATCACAAACACTAGTAGAAAAATAGCTTATTAGTATCGTTTTTTATGACCTATTTGTATCGTTTTACACACGATACAATTGGAGACGTAACAAATAGGAAATCCTATTTGTATCGTTTGTTGGAAACGATGCTAATAGTATCTATTTGTATCATTTTTGTAAAAAAAACGATACTAATAGACGCTCTATTAGTATCGTTTGTTTATAAGAAACGATACAAATAGACCGTCTATTAGTATCGTTTGTTTACAAAAACGATACTAATAGTGGTTTTTAAAGTATAAAAAATAGCCATTAGTATCGTTTCTTTTAAAAAAAACGATACTAATAGCAATTTTTGAAAACAAAAAAAAAATCACAATTGTAATGAAATAATAATACTAGTAACCAAAAATTAAAATTATTATAACAAAGACTATATTAAATTGATTAATGACAATAATAAATTATTACAAAGACATTAATGATACATAAAGGGGCATAAATTAACTTCACCATAACAAAATCATAGTAGACCAAATTCTAATAAAAGTGCAGAAACCCAACAACAAAACACCTTAATAGCAACAACTCAATAGCAATAACTTGAGTAAAATACATCAGATAAAAAGTTAGAGCGAAGCCAAATGAACCCAACTACGAAGAGGTCCTGCGGTAGGCGGGGCTATTCTTCCACTAGTAGAAAAATTGGATTTTGCTGCGCCACATTTGCTGCGGTTCTTTGAGATTTTCAAAGAACCGCAGCAAATAGTTGTTGATGATACACATGTAAAATTATTTGCTGCGGTTAATTTTTTTGCTGCGGTCGTTTTTTTATTTGCTGCGGTTATAACCGCAGCAAATAACAAATTCAAAACAAATAATCAAAAACCCAGGTATAAATACCAAAAACCCACCAAAATTTTTTATTCTTTTCTCCCTCCTAACCCTAACCCTAACCCTATCTCTCACTCGTCTCCTCTTCTCTCTAATCTCCCTCTTCTCTCGTCTCCCTCTTCTCTCTTCTCTCGTCTCCTCTTCTCTCTTATCAATTGATTTCAACTTTTATTCGATTTTTTCGCTGTTTTTAGATCTCAGAACTTTGTTCTGTTGATTTTTTTTAAAATTGAGGATTGAAAATGTTGTAGATTTCGTTTTTGGTTTTTTTTTTTAATATTAACTTCTGATTTTTTTGGTCTCCTCGTCTCTCGTCTCCTCTTCTCTCCTTCAATCTTTTTGGTTTTTTNCAATCTTTTTGTTTAATATTAACTTCTGATTTTTTTTTTTGCAGGAAAAACAAGAGGATTTCCAAGGGAAAGAAGGGAGGAAAGAAGAAAGCGTAAGTATTTTATATTTATTATTTAAATTAAACTAAATGTTAATGAATTTGATTTAGATTTCGATATTTGATTAGTTGATTGTTGATGATGATGATGATGATGTGTGTATGTGTGATTGGTGCAATGCGGATCCATACACGAAGAAGGATTGGTATGATGTGAAGGCTCCTTCAATCTTTTCCGCAAGGAATGTCGGCAAAACCCTTGTTACTCATACTCAGGGTACCAAGGTATTATTATTATCGTTTTTTTTTTCAAAATTTAAAGTTGCGTGTTTTTGAAATTAAATTTATGTTTTTCTTTGAATTGTTTATTTGTTTGATTGAAATTATAATGTGAATTTGTGGAATATTATTGGTGTAATAGAGGAAATATTGTATGTAGATCTTGTAGTTTTGATTGAACATTGAATTAAACATTTTTTTTATGATTTTAATGTAATTTGTTAGATGATTTTGTGCTGCTTTTTTGTTAAATGTTTGTTAACTGCTAGTCTATATTGTGGTTTTCTCATTTTTGTAATGTATTCATTGTGAATTTATTCTTTTCAGCAAAAGCTTGCATAGTATACTATGCTGTTGAAAAGTTAAAATATNATTCATTCTTTTCAGCAAAAGCTTGCATAGTATACTATGCGGTTGAAAAGTTAAAATAGTGAATGCTTGTTTTTTCCCTTCTCCATTTAGAAGTGTGTCTTTGGTCCCGATTATGACTTTAGCATCCTCCTATCACAAATAATTAATCACCATTATTCTTTTCTATGGTATTTTTATTTATTTAATTCTTATTACNTATTTTATTTATTTAATTCTTATTATTGTAATTATCTGTGAGGAAAAGTAGTGTTGTAGGACAATGTTGCATGCTACATTGGCTTTTTGTAGATATAGTTTGCACTTGTATAAAACCTGGCTCCCTTCACTCTCACATTCTATGCATCTATTGTAATATAAAGGTTTACTGACTTGATGCAATAATCACTTTATGTTTTTACATCTTGTAACAAAAAAAAATTCGCATGACCATTCAGCTGTGGTTCTCTGTGCCACTGATGTTAGCTTCTCAAGAAGGACCATTCGTTATGCTTCCTAAATGATCAATGTAAAGCACATTTCTATCTTTATACATTATCTTAACTATTTTGCTCATTGATCATGGCAGATAGAGCAACTTGCGATCATGATTAAAAAGGTTTGAGTTTCAAATGACATAAGCATATCGTTGATTCCCCATGATGTTTTTGTCATATTAACATTTTAGACTTCATTGGTATTGTTGCAGAGTAAGCATATGGTTGTGTTTACTGGTGCTGGTATATCAACTTCATGCGGTATTCCTGATTTTCGAGGTCCCAAGGGCATATGGACACTTCAGGTAGCATTTTTATTTCTCTCATTTCCACTTGTTGATGCTGGTGTCATGAACCTTAGTAATAGCAAGTAAAGTCAGTAATACTTCATTTGTTATAGGACTTCTTCTTGCATAAGCTGGTTATTATCTTGTTAAGACTTAAAAACATAAGTTGGAAGGATGGATCTTGTATAATTTATTGATTTAGATGAGATAGAGCTTATGATTGATGTTTATTGATTTGTGGTTTGATGTGTTGCTTGTTATCTGATTCCCTTATGGTCAGACAATTGCATCTCTTATGGTGATGCAATTGTTGAATGATGATCGAGTCCCTTATAGTCCGACAATNTTCCCTGATGGAGATTATGTATATAAACATAAATATATATAGTCTATTGCTGTGTTGTTGTGGCTGCGGTTGTGTTCTTGTGGCTATTGCTGTGATGTTGGTTGAATGATGAATATATGAATGCTTGTGAATGAATTTTGCTTGTTTATGTATGAGTTATGAATGAGAACACTATATAAAATAAATGATTGAATGAGTCTACTATATAAATAAATGATTGAACAAAAGAATGGTTGAATGAGTAATGGATGCTTGAATGAGATATTTAGATGAGATTGAGCTTATGATTGATTTTATGAATGAATGAATGGGTTTATTCATGAATGTTAATGCTTGAACGAATGAATAAGAATAGGAATGGTTGAATGAATGTATAGATATGGTTGAATGAATGAATTATGGTATGATTTATACATTTTTTTTTCTATTGCTCTTCTCTTTATCTCTCTTTGCTCTTCTCTTTATCTGATGGCCCGCCACTGCGTTGCTGCTGCTGGTGTGTCGCTGCTGTAATGCTGTTGCTACTGGTTCTCGGACTGCGCTGCTGTATGCTTTACTTCTCCAATCACTCACCAACAAGTCCATCACCAATCTTGGTTAAGTTAAATTTCAAATGTATTTTTGTGATAGAAGTGTATTTTTTTATAGAAGAGTAATTCAATTGAAAATAATTGATTCTATGTATGTATAACATTTCAGCTTTTAATTTTGCTTTAAAATGCAAAAAGAAAAAAAAATTATTTTTAGGTGCTTATTTGCTGCGGTTACCTGAATAACCGCAGCAAATAACCCTATTTTTTGCTGTGGGTAAACGCAAGCAAATAAAATTTTATCATTTGCTGCTGCTATAAGTGCTGCGGTTCAAAACCGCAGCAAAATGCATTTTTTGTACTAGTGTAATTCATAGTCTCTTTACAGACTCTTTTGCCTTATTGTATGTTTCACGCATAACCATGGTCAGAGCAAAGCCAAATATATTCATCTACCTATCTCATGCTATACAACAGTATAACATGTCAGCATGCTCAACAGTTTACCTGAAAATAAAGCACAACATTCCAAAAGCTATTGTACAACAGTAGTAGAACAACCACAAAACAGCCCATAGACAGAAAGCAAGATAACTAACTCTGATATGTAAAGTTACAAACACAAGTAACAGAGAGCGAGATAATTATCGCATTCTTATTTAATCCAATTGTGTTGTGTCTTTCTTTCTTCTAAGTAGCATGTTAATTTTGAAACCATGAAACTTTATTGAGGTGATAACATTTCGCTATATAAACTTTTGATTAAAAAGATAACATGCACAAGAATAAAAATCAGTCAAACACAATTCAAACACCCAAAATCAAACTCAACAAACACAAAATCAAAAATCAACAACAAAAACCGAAAAATGAATTACCTATGCACTGTATTCTACTAACATCATCTCTTCAATTAAACTGCTTAATCAAATTCTATAGTTAGAGCAAAGCCAATTGTATATAAAGTATTTATCTATCTCATCCTATAGAGTAGTACAACATCCTCAACAAAAGACCTAAAACTAAAGCACAACATTCCCAAACCTGTTGTATAAAAGTAGCAAGACAGCAACAAAAACAGGAAGAGATAAATAGCTTTAAAACAACCCTTAGAGAGATAAATAGCTGTAAAAAATAATTAATAAACAGAATACATCAAGCCATAAGATAATTACCTTCCTAACAATGCATTAAAATTAGACTCATTAAAATGAAATAAAGTGAACAACAAATTAATATAAATCCTACAATCTGTCTCAAAATTCTTGCAGTAGTGTCAATTCCACTATCCCTTTTCCCCATCATACCTCAACTATAATGATCACCCCCATCATACCTCAACTATAATGATCATATATTCATTATAGCATCTCCAAAATAAAATATATGTGAATACATGCAAAAAAAAAAGGATATAATATTACATGTCATAGAGCCACATCAAGATAACAAGCAATGCAATGTGACTGCGTGTCTACATTAAAGAGATATTTGGCAAGAAATGATAAGGCTGAGAACATAATTTAAAATAAATCTTTACAGGATCATGAACTACAGCGTATAAATTAATATTGATGTGCTGAAAGTTTAAATGATATCATTCCAACAACAAGAGTATGATCAGGTGAAGGTAACAAAAACTTGACTGAAGTGCTTGAAGCAGCCACAATGTCAATGCAGTTTGCAACAATAAAAAGGCAAATGAAAGCTGAATAACTAAAAGAAGTTAAAAGTAAATGAGTTATGGTTACCTGTTTGTAGGTGAGCATCTCACACAAAGTCTTAACATCCCTCTTCCTGGGAGTTAAACCAGCCCGGACAACATTGTCTGAAGTTGCCATACACTCGACTCAATCACCAGATACATAGGCATGAAGTTCATTTACCCCCAAGCATAAGGCTTCGCCAGGATTGAGAGTTACGAAATTCATAAGAAAAGCAGCTAGACCACCCACATCGCCTGGATATTCTTTCTCAAGTATTAAGACCAACTTCTCTTCTGCTGTTAACTGATGCAGGAGACACACATGTTATGAAATTGGGTAACTTCTATGACTGGAATAGGAATTGGAACAGCATATCCCTTGATCAACACAAGGAACCACACATAAGCACGACAAATAAGTTGTAGAAATGGGAAACATATGAAAGACCTCTTGAGTTTGCTACACAGCATTATCTAGTTACATTTCACATGGAAAGGTTGTTTTCCATGCAATAGAAAACTTCCATGGTATCCCATTGCAAACAAACATTTAAGAAAGAAAAAAGGGTTTTCAAAGAATGAAGGTTCTAAATCAATCTTGTAGTTTTCACTCCTACAAGGTATGAGTTTTACATCGACAATTTTTTTTTGTTTGGCAATAAGCGAGACAAAGAACAGAAATAGAGAGAAGGAAGTCATCAATGGTGGGGTACTAGTGTTAATGGACATAGGTTGGGATGTGGAAATTGACATATGAAGTATATTATGATATTCTGGAGGTTTTATTAAGGTTTTCTCTCTTTTAGGCAGAGCAATCAAAAGAAAATGACATTCCTTAGAGGTTTATGNTTTTATGTTTCTAAATTTCTAAATTTCTAATTTCTAAACTCCCTTTTTAGGGAGAGCAATCAAAAGAAATTTCTAAATTTCTAAATAGCAACGTCACCATATGGGAGGTGCATATATATACTCCAATAATTAATGTAGGTCATATTAACACTGGACCAATATGAAAATTAAAGCTGCAAATCTCTCTAAAAAAATGGTTATGAACTGATGAAGTTCCACTATTGCTTAGTGACATTGCTACCATAATAATGTTGGAATCAAAAATAAATTCAAATCTACAAAAAATTCATTCAATGCAGAGAAGTTGCAGTCTTAATTTTCTCATGCCTTGTTTTCTTTGTTAAGAATTTTAGGGAATTTTAACAACAAATTTTTTGTGGATATGAGTCTATAAATGAAATAATAAGATATATTTCTAATTGATAATAATTTGATATGACGAGTTATTGGAGGAAAAAATAGAATAATATCGGAAATATAAATTTTTGACAACTAAATAATCAAACATACATAAATTAAATTTAAAAATACCTGTATGAGAATCAAAGGGGACTCCAAGACATCAGAATAACCAGGGACATCAAACAAAAGTTCATCCAAACAAGGAAATGGAGGCATAAGTGGACGTCCAAACTGCTTGAGACATACATCGATCAGCTATTGCTTCAATGAACATAATCCCTTCTGCATTACACTCCACCACTAGTTTGCCACCTCCTTTCTCCCTCAGCCTCCCCGCGAAAGGATAGTACCACATCAATGCTTTAGCAGTAGCCGTAGCTCCACAATCAAACCTCATATCATCAAACTCCATTACATTCATCCAAAATCATAGCAATCAATCAAATCACAAGTAATAAGAACACAACACAATAACTCAAAATACCAATTTATTCCATTAATAAAGCAAAATAACCCATGACTCACAATGCTAATAATTGCTCCAAAATCCAATACAATCAATGAAACATCATAAACCCAATTGTCAAAAACATACAATTTCAAACATAGAAACAAGCAAACTAAGAAATAAGAAAAAACTGAATCAAAAAAAGAATCGAATATAACCTAACAATTGACCAATAAACGTGAATCAAAATTGTATTTGATCAAAATACATGATAAACCTTAAAATAGGACAAATAAAACAAATTAAACAAAAAATTGAGAAATTTACCTTCGACGATAGGAATTCAATTCATCTTCGACAGAACAAGACCACCCCAAAAGTCTAATTCGAATACTCTAACCTCTAGAAAAAGTAATTCGAAAACCCTAACCACAAAAACCCTAAATTAAAACCTTCGAATCGAAAACCCTAACCACCGAAACCTCTAATTCGAAAACCCTAACCACTCCAATAACCCAATCATAAAACCTAGTTATCCCACCAAAAACCGAATCAATAAACCCTAGTTATCACACCAAACAACCAATTCAAATAAAAAACCGAGAAAACCTGAATTGGGTTTATTGACAGAGTGAAGAGACGAGATAGTTGGTTTGGTGAGATGAGATGATAGAGTGAAGAGTAAGAATCTGAGAGAGTTGAGAGTGAAACAGATATGAGAAATGAGAGTGAGAGACTTGACTTTTTTTAAGGGTCTCAAACTCCCATTAGCATCGTTTTTCATTGAAAACGATATAAAAGCTCCGTGTTGTGTTTTTTGAAGCTTCTATTAGTATCGTTTCGTGTAGAAACGATACTAATAGAGAAGTATTAATATCGTTTATTTTAGAAACGATATTAATGGGTGACCTATTAGCATCATTTTTTGTAAAAACGATAGTAATGGAGGCATATTAGTGTCGTTTTTATTAGAAACGATACTAATATAGCCCTATTAGTATCGTTTTTCCCACAAACGATGCTAATGAGGCGTTACTAATAACCATTTAGGTCGCAACTATGGTGCGGATTAGGCTGATTTTCGCTTCAAAAATACTTCAAAAACAAGTCGCCACAACTAGGTTGTGGCAAACTAAGTCATTTTCACAACCATGTTGCGATAGGTCCTCATGAGCAACTCTTTTGAAGCTTTTCACCATCATAGACGCCTTGATTTGTCCATTCTTTGATCAACATGAAATTAGCTCTGCTTGCATCTCCAACAATCCTAACAAAAGCACCTAAAACCTAAAAAAACAAAGCAAAATACACCCGAGAAGAACAATAGCGAAGTATAAAGCATAATGGCTTAGTGAGTGAGTCTAGAAACTTCAAAACCCAAGTAGAGAAGTCGCCATTGTACTCTTTTCGAGAGCTCACGGAACCCCATTATGTCTAGACCGCAGGCAAATCGACAGCCAAGGGTAAGAAGGTGTCATATCTTTGGATTTGGGGATGAGGGTAAGGATAAGAGTAGTACACACTGTCTCCCCCCCTCCCCCCCCCTCCCCCCCCCGGCTCCCCAACATGTACAGTGGCCTGTACTTGGTGTCATATGTAATTTAACAATCATAATATTGAATTATAGCATAGATATTTCCTTATTAGTCCTAAGAGCACATAGGAACGTTTCTAGGCGGGTTTTGATTAATGCACACATAGCTTCTAATCACATGTGAGGGTGACTTTTTTTGAATTTAATCAAGATTAAGACCTTAAGCCGGTTTACATGTTATATCTTAACTTTATGTTAAAACATGCTTACCGATCTTGTGGAAAAACATGGAATCTAGGTGGATTAAAGCAATAAACATAGAGCATTTAAGAACATATAAGCAACTTAACTGATGTTTCTACTTAAGGTTGATTAGAAATCGAGCCATAATTAAGTCAATGTTTCATGAATTAGTTAAGACATGTCGATTTCCTAAGAAAACGATAATAATTTAAAATAATAAGGATTTGAGGAGCTTAGGACGATATTGGGGTGCTTTCAGCCTTTTCGACGTATCTTGATTGTTTACAAATTCGATTATGATTCTGAGAATTCGATTAAGGTTTACGAATATGATTGGAAGTGTTTTTGACAAAATATTTCAGAAAGAGATAGTAGAGAGAAGTTGGAGAGAGAAAGTTGATTGTAAGAATGATTCATTTGTTGTTGTGAAGATACCTTAGATGTCGGAGTATTTATGGAGCTCAGAAGTGTCGTCGAGCGACATAGCGCCCAATCAGCGCTAGGGCGCTCAAGGGGCGTCTACGTGCACAATGCTCAAAATCTCTAAAATATTTTATTATTGCCATTTTTCTCAAGATTCATGACATTTGCTTCCATAATATGAAATTCTTTCAAGACTTTGCTTTATTCTCCTAAAGTTACCTTATTTCATATAGAATCTTCTGGAGTCTTTTAGAAGATTTGACGTATGTGGCCGAGTCGCCCGTTTTATTAATTTTGATGATGTAAAACAAAAGAAAACAATTTGAAATGATTTTAAGCACGACTCAACAATTGAGTCTACAAGGATTTAATTTACGGAAGTCAGAAGTTTTGCAACGTGGTACACGTTAATCATCGGCCTTTAGGTGGGACCAAATGTAGGTGTCTACAGTAGCTTTGAAAAACAACTGTAAAACTCTTTTAAACCATGTTAAACTTCATGATTTGACCTTTAAACAACATATTCAGTTCTAAGATCATCATATGGTGATTTCATGTATAAAAAACACTTATAGGATCATTATTTCATGAAACTAATATTTTTACTATTCATATTCATACTTAAACAAATTTTAGAACAATATAAAAATGTCTTCAAATCCATAAAAACAATTTTAAACTCCATAAAATCATCATCATTAATCATAACAATAAACTATAATCATTATACATGAAATTACAACTTTAAAACATGAACCCTAATTATTTTTGCCATGAATTTATAAACCCTAATTATAAAATTTCATAATGATACTTATAAAATAAAATTATAATTTCTAAAACATGATAAAACTAGATAGGTATAAGAAAATTTAAAGAATAAAATAATTTTTTTTATTCACTTGGTTGTGAAAATGGAAGAAGAGGGAGGAGGGGAGAGCCGACGATGGTCGCCGACTGCTGCTGACGGTGCCTAGCAGGGCAGATGGTCGGCGTGGGGCAGCTGACGAAGGGGTTAGGGTTTAGGGTGATTGAGGATTTCGAACCTTTTTTTTTCTTTTGTTTTTCATTTTTTTTTTGTTTTTCCATGAAATCTTAAAACACAAAAGTTATGAAATAAATTAGAAAAATTCTGATTTAAGGGGTATTTATAGGTGTAAAATTAGTTTTGGTGAAATTATTAATATACCCCTAATGATAAAAATTACTTTTCGGCCCTTCTTTTAAAACAATTAAGGAAACCTTTTAAAAACTCAATTTTTAACCTTCTAAAACACTTTAATAAAAATTAAAATATCACAAAATAATTTATAACCTTTATAAAATATTTAAATAAATATTTTAATTCCTTAATTAATTAAATTTATGTAATTAATCAATTTATTAAACGTTTATTTTTTTCGTAAAAAATACTAAAATGCACTTTATAATTATTAAATTAAATTTACAAAATGCCTAACAAGATATTACAATGCGCTTAAAAAAGGTTCAAAACTCGAATATGAGCCGAAAAAAGTATGAATATGTCGAGATTTAATATGTGGGTGAGTATGAGGATTATGATGATGATAATAAAACCAATAAACTAAAATGATGAAAATAGTATAAAACTGGAAACTACAGAAACTAAAATCTTTTGCGTTTTATTTTTTTATTTTTTTGTTTATGAAGGTGTAGAAGATTAAGATTCAAAGAAGATGATAAAGATTAAAAGTAAATGAAAGATTTTATGGATAAAAGATGATGAATGCTAAGTTTTCTCTAGATTGCTCATGTCACTCTTCAAATGACAAGATTACGAGATTGCAAAAGTGGTTGAAAATGAGGAAATGAGGGGGGATATTTATATGAAAAATCTCAGGAAAGGGAGGCCATACAATGCATGCACTGGGGCGCATGGGTGTGCACTAGAGCGCACACTAAGCGTTCCTACGCACAGAACAGAAACACTTTCTCAGAAATTTCGTTGACATTTCTGATTGTTTGGGCCTAGAAGCTCGTACTACCTCACACATACTTATTTCCTTATTTCTTAAGCCTTACTTATTTTCATGAAGAGGGCAAAGGAGGAAACTTCCTCCTTCCCTCCTTCCTTGTGGGCTTTGAGGAGGAGAAGGTCCCCTTGAGACCGCGACTTGGTCTCCAAGGTTTTCGTTTAATGGGCATGTTTTAGCCTGTTTTTAATCAATTCACTTTACTTTCTAATTTAGTTTCAATTGGTCAGAAATGAAATTGATTTAATCTAATTCCCATCACCTGTTTTAATTAATTCAGTTTTATTTACTATGTTGGAAAGTGGTTTCAGTTTCAATCATAACCGCAGCTTTAATCTCATTATCAGTTCTAATCTATAGTAATTTGATTATCTGATTATCTATAGTTTTAATCAATTTTAATCTACGATAATTCTAATTTATAGTAGTTTGATTATATGATTATTGATTATAATCCAATTTGTTTATGTTTAATTTGATTTTCTTATTATCATTTATAGTAAGCATTATAACATAGTAGTGTGGTCTTAATTGAATTAGTAAGATCGCGTTAATCATTAATCCCTAGGGAACCTACAACCTAAATTTGAATGTTCACATCAAGTTATTCATGTTCAGTGTTAGAATCTGAGAATTTTATTTGATCTTACTCTAATTTTATACACTGTTCAAATCAGGCTACGAAAATCAGTTCAAAGGCTTGAGAACATAATTAATGTGAATAATTGAAAGTGATATTAAAGATATTAAAGAAAAAAATTAATACATTATGGTTTTAGTGTTAAATTTAGAATTTTTATTTATTTATTTTTTTTTTTGGGGAAAAAAGTCATAACATGTGCTTTTTGTAGTTCCATGTTAACAAATATTTACGTTGCAAGTTAATGAGAATTATTAACGTAAATAATAAAGTTAGAGCCATCTACTTTTTTGTTCACTAGAGCACCCAATCTACTTTTTTTGTTCATTTTGATACTCAAGACTAATTACTACATTATAATTTGACATTTCTAGCTACACTAAAAGAGAGATAATATTTGTACCATCCCTCTTTATCCTAGCTCTGTTATTATATAATCATCTCTCTTTATCTCATGAACAAGCAATATTGAGGGAAAATTAATTCCCTCGCAAAACTGGTCCTCTATTTTCGTCAAATTCTGTTGGAAATGGTTTGAGACAGCAATTCCATCGAAGATTCCAACAATTTGCGACAAAAAAAATCCCGACGCCCTTTTTCTGACGGAATTCCGTCAGAAACAACTTTTGCGACGAAAACATGTGATTTTCGAAAAAAAAATTTTGTCGCAAATATCCTTTTTTCTTATAGTGAACCCTCCACCAAATCCACAAAATATACAATTTACCTATCCTCTACCACCACTTCAAGAAGAGGACCTTGTCATCAAACAACTTAAGAAAGTTAAGGCCGACATCAACATTTGGCAACTCATTGTGTCCTCTAAACAACACCCTAATACCCCAGAGGGCGGTCTAGTGGTCTTCATCATGTAAGATCATCACAAATTTCCCATCACCTTCACCGATGATGACTTGCCTATGGAAGGGTCCAGTCATATCAAAGTCTTATAAATCACGGTCACTTGTAGACAAATGAATGTCCCCATGACCCTTATTGACAATGGTTTGGCCGTCAATGTATGTCCGCTCCGGACAACTAAGAAATTAGGAGTGTTCCAAGAGGAATTCAAGGCAAGTAACCAGGCCATCCGACCTATGATAACCCTAAGAGAGATACCGTGGGTGTATTTTGGCTTAACATCAAAACTGGGCCAATTTAGAAAAAGGTCAAGTTTCATGTCATGGATATCAAAAACAGTTTCAACATGCTATTTGGACGTCCTTGGTTGCACGAACTAGGGGCAGTATTCTCCCCCCTTCACCAAAAGATCAAGTTACGTTCTTACTAAAGGGTATCTTGGTCACCATTGATGCCTCTCCCACGAAAATCCAAGTCGTAGATCAACCCATCATTCACATTGAGCATGATCAAGAAGACGAAGAACTATGTGGATTTGGTATTGCAGCCATTGAGGATGGGGATAAGGTTCCTTTTGACTTTGATCCTTACTCTAACCTCACTATCAATTCCCTCCTTCGTGACAAAGGATACTTTCCAGGCCTGTCCTTAGGTTCCGGCCAACGATCTACTCTAGCACTTTTAGGGCCCATCCAAAAAATTAACAAACATGGTCTCCAATATGTAGCAACCAAGAAAGACTATGAGAGGGCTAAGAAAGAAAGCATCACAAGAAAGAATGAGATACTTTGTGAGATCAAGATCGATCCTTACCCTCGAACACTCAATGGTCAGTTCATCAAAGTAGTGGAGCACTTCCCTTACTATGAATTTCCTGAACCTTTCTATGGGGTTGATGGTAGGAGATATCCAGGGATTGAAGTATTTGCTGATTGTAGCTTCATACTCAATGACTCTTCACCCTCACTCAACAATACCTCTGCACAGGATACCTACGAAAGACAAGGAATTGGTTTTCTCTTTCGCCAAGAGAGCATTCAACCCAAACACTAGTGGAAAATTTCCTATTTGTAACACCCTATTTGTAACGGGCTGAAGTATGTGGCGTTACAAATATGACATTTGTAATGGGCATCAGAAATAATGGTTACAAAAAGTAGCCTATTTCTAACACAAAAACTTGATACGTTTATGGCGGGTTACAAATATATGTATTTGTAAATAACAAGTTCAAAAGCCCGTTAAAAATAAGTCTCCACGTTTGGTGCAAAGTATTATTTGTTACTGGCATGTTGTTTGCTCGCTATAAAGAATAAATCTATGAAAATATTAAAACCTTGAATCACATTCACTCTAGCAAAAAGACTTTAAACCATATTCATCTTGAAAACCACCTCTCCTGCTAGTGATTCAATGAACATGCCCGACTCTCCACACTCGCCATCGCAACACCAGCAATGAATAACCTGACTCTCCACCACCACAATCTCACGAAGAGTCGACCGTAACTTCCACCACCACCATCTCTAACTGTCGGAATTAGCCCAATTAGGTTGTGAACTTCGCCGAAAAGTTGTTAATGTCTCCTTAGCGAATCCCATCATCCGAAAATGGTATTGTTTCTCAAGTTTAATTTACTGTTATTTTGATTGTTTGATTGTAATAATATTGAATTTTCCTAAATTGAATTCTCTCACTCTTCTAGCATTCTCGGTATATTTAGGTATATTTATGGCTCATAATCATCAACCTTCAGGTATATTTATTTCTTAACTTTTATTTCATTTGTTTGTGTTTTTTGTTGAATTTGCTGAATTTTTTGGGTGAAGTATTGAATTTGATATTTGATTTTTTGTTGTTATTTGGAAGGATTGAGTAGTTGACGATAGTAATGGCATTGAAACAAGGTTTAAAATCGAATAAATCGGCGAATTCAACGTCGTAGGAACTCGTAAATATGCTGCGTAGGAACTCGTAATTAGTTATAAGTTTAAATGAAGAGAAACTACTGAATTACGCATATTAGTAGCCATTTTGAGGTGTTTTTAAGGTATTTTGAGCAAAAAACCCTTGGAACTTCTCATTTGATTTAATTTAAAACTTTACAAAGTTATAACGACGCTTTATAGGAATGTTTAAGTTATTTATAAGTTTCATTGAAATGAAACTAGTGAAATGGGCATAAAAGTAGCCGTTTTTAAGTCATTTTTTAGGGAATTTGGGAACAAAATTAAACACATGTAAGAAATAGTTGTCTTTGTGTATCTGATCGTTGTATGTCTATGTCAATCAAAAGTGTTCTGTAGGAAAGATATCAGAAGCAGGTCGAGGATTTCTCCAATGCGGAAACTCCGAAGATGCCAAATAAGATGCATTAGGAGGTAGCTTATGGGCACAACAAGAAAGATCGTGTCAAGGGTCTTGGTAGTGGTGTTGAGCTGTACTACAGGTCGTTAAGGCGATATGGATCGTCACAGTAGTACACTCCTTATCTCGTTTGTCAAATGCAAGATCATTTTGACAACAGGGTAGAAAATATGACGACCCAGCTGCAGGGGATGTTGCTTCTATGGACAATTAAAAATATGTCCAACGAAGTCAAATACGGTCAAACGTATATTATAATATTTAGAATACTTTTTTAAAAATATAATAATTATTTATTTGTATAAGAAACATTACATATACTTTAGTAATACAATTTTAATACCATAGTATAACCGTACATTGTTACACACTATGTAATGCAAACTATACAATAGTATTCGTGAATACGGTACCTTCAACCAACACCTTTAATGGTGTTCTTCCATGGTAGAAGCTTTTTCCTCAAATTTCCCAGGGAAAATTGCAGACCTTGTTATTGGTTAGACAAAGATTTTGATTTTTCGTTTGCTTAATGTAAAATACGTCCACAATTTTTCTAAGGTTTTACAATTACTCATAATCGTTCTACTTAATTTCCCCGTCAAAAAATAAATAAATATGAGATTGCTTCTTCCATGGTTTGAAGTTGTTGTTTATGCAACTACGTGCCTAAACTTCCATGGTTTGATCCGTTAATGTGTCTGACACAAGAGTGTGATTATGGTATGTTATCCTTTTCAGTTGGATCATGAAGAAGACGACTTCGGGGAGGGGATGATACGATATAAATTTCTTTTGCTGGAAAAATATGTAATGTCCTAGACAAAGTAATGAGATTTCCAAAGCAGGGGTAAATTATAGGTTATAGAATTTTTTGTGGTAATGACCAAAGGCTTAGATATGACATACATAAGTCATGCATGTCCATCTTATTTTTCAAAATTTGAAGGTAATGACAATAAGTAGATTATGTAAGTACCTTCCAAACCACCTCTTAACATAGATGTTACATTCATACAGTTTTCAACCAATTTTTAGCTTCTTTTGTAATTGGTTTTTAGCATTTTTTTTTAAATCAATTTTAAAATTAAATTTGTTAGAAAGCAATTGTAACACATGAATAAAGTAATTGCATGACACATAATTTTCAATGTCCATTCCTGCAGGTGGTCATCCTGAATTACTCATTGAAACTATAAGGAGGATTATAGGCAAACTATTATTTTAATTGAAATAAATAAACCGCCATTATGTTTCGAATACAATTAAAACTACAAACTCCAAATAAATATTTAAACAAAGTTTATATAAAATAAGAATACGATCAAGGCGAATACTAGAATGACCTAGTTGCGTCCAAACTTGTGATTATTGAGGTTGTCACTAGTTTTTTCTTGTTCCTTATTTGAATGTGATTCACCAAACTGGACTGATAATGCATCGCTTTCTTACTCCAAGTGAGAAATATTAGATTTTTGCAAGTCGTTTTCTCGTTTTAAAGTAGACTTCTCCTCCAACAGTTTATTGATAACCTTTCTCTACCAATCAGTATTGCCTTCATCAACCCATCTGGAGAAATTACATCCTCTGAATCCTGATTCATTACGACATAATTGGCAAGAAACAAATCGACGCCCAGGATTAGTGGCGGTCGATGATGCCATCACCGCTATATGAAGATAGAAATAACACAACATCCCTGTATTTCGACTAATTCGTGTAGAGCTTGAAGCTGACATTCTGAACAATAAACACAACAAAAAAAAGAATAAATTAGTGGTTGATTGTATGATCAAGTTGTCTAAAAAAGACAAATACTGTTGGTTGATTGATTGTATGAAGGCTAAAAGACCTTGTGGGATTATTTAAATAATGTTAAAAAGACTTTTGAAATTCAAAAGTTTGAGTAGTTGCTTTAGTTTTTAAATTTAAATAAATGTTTCTTATTATGTCTTTTAGGGGAAATATGAAACTAACGTTTCCCCACAGTTGATTGATATTTGCTAGGTAATTCCCTATTTCTTAAGCCTGTCAAAATTTACAAACTTTTTTGTTTGGTGTTGACTTTTCATTACTATCAACCATTAGAATATCGTCTCTGGTCGAACATCATGGTTAAGAAGCGAAAGACCTCAGCTGTGAATCAATTGTTTCTTGAACTTAATGATGTATGTATAGCTATTCTTCATATTTTTTTGAATAAATTTTTTATTTTACTAGCAACATTGAATTTGTGAGTTATTAAAGATATATTTGTCTAAAGTTAATTTTTTTTAAGAGATTATGTGGAATTGAAAACGATGTTAAGCAACTTGGAACCTCTTTGGTGCAATTGATCTCTAAGATAGATAAGGGTCATGCTTTGGGAAGTAGCCAAAAACGAAACTTGGAAATCACCAACTCACATTGTCAAAGCAGCAGACACAAAAACCCCAGCTGTTCACGACACTCAAACTACGGCTAATAGTCGTTCCTTTTCGCCGTTCCTTAATTCTGATGGTGAATTGGTCAATTGGAAGAAAGAAACAAGAGTGATTATACAAAAGATTTATACAACAAATACGCACAAATGAAAAGTGAGGAGATCAAAGTCAATGATGCTGAAACCGTAATGGCATATCTTACAGGCAAGAAGTGTTCTGACCCAACTTTTTTCATGAATTACACACATGATGATGATAACGGAATTGAAAAGTTGTTTTGGTGCGACGGATTGTCACGGAATGACTATAAGGCCTTCGGTAGAGTAATTGCATTTGACACAACATACAAAACAAATGCGTATAACAAGCTGGTAGTGGTGATAACTGGGGTTAACCATCACCGGAGGACTATGCCATTTGCAGTTGTCGTAATTACTAATGAGAAAGAGGAAACTTACATATGGGTACAAGAGCAACTACTTGAAGCAGAGGATAACATGGTTCCGTACACAGTTGTGACTAACAGTGACAAGGCAATGGCAAGTGCTATTAAAAAGGTATTGACACATGCAACGCATAGATTATGTTTATGGCATCTAATGCGGAACATTAAGGGACACACCAACAAAAGACATGCAACGCATAGATTATGTTTATTGCAAGTGCTATTAAATAGGAAATCCTATTTGTATCATTTTTTATAAAAAAAAAACAATACAAATAGACACTATTAGCATCGCTTCCAACAAACGATACAAATAGGATTTCCTATTTGTTACGCATCAATTTTATCGTGTGTAAAACGATACAAATAGGTCATAAAAAACGATACTAATAAGTTATTTTTCTACTAGTGATACAATGACAGAGAAAAGTGGGCGGAGGCATATCTTGCTGGACATTTTTTCGCAGGTGTTTCTTTTATCACATGAATATCCATAATATTTTTTGGTCATTAGTTGAAAATCTTAATGTATAGGAACATCCATAACCTTTTTTGGTCATTAGTTAAGAATATAAATGTGAAGGAATATCCATAATATTTTTTGGTTATTACTTAAAAACTTCACTTACACACTTCAATTAAAAAAACTCAATAAAATGGAAATGACCAGACAATATATGATTATTGAAATGTAACAAGTTGATTTTGTGTTTCATCCAAGAATGAGGAGTACTCAAAGATGTGAGTTAATGAACAACACATTGAAAACAGTGTTGACCAACGATTTGTTGATGTATAAATTTGTAGAGTACTATGACGAAGTGCTTCACCATGTGCGATATGATGAGGACAAGGACGACTACATAAGTAGGCACACATTTCCTGTTATTAATGGGGTTTTACGTGCCGTCAAAACACATGCTGCAAAAGCATACACTGATAGAAGTTATGAAATGTTGTGCAGGGAGATCTATCATGAAGCGAGATATATTGTGTACGACTGCAAAGCTGAATACGGGCGCCCTGATGACCCTGCAACGACATATTGAATGTATGACACCGAAAATAGAAATATGAAGTACGTTGTTGTGCATAGTATCGGCCAAAATCGAATGTTTTGTTGTTGCATGAAGCTGCAGTCTATCAGATACCCTTGTCGACGATTGTTTTATGTCATGTAGTATGCCGGCATAGCACAAATTCCAGCAGGTTGCATTCTACATCGATGGAAAATTCGAGCAAAAGAGCATTGTGTATTAATGAACGAGGATGAAATGCTCACTAAAGAAGAAAACGAGACAGCTGCAATAGGAAGGTTTGCATTTCTTAATGGTTTGACCAACCAACTTTGTAGGATGGCTACATCACCGTATGAGCGCTCAATGTGGTTGAAGGACAAATTCGCCAAAATGGTTATCGAGGTTCAAGTTGACAATCAAGACATGGAAGGTAATGAATTGTTAGGTATTAAGAATCCTAAAGTGGTAGGAGACAAAGCAAAAGGAAAGCCTAAAAAGACGTCCAAGAAACAAGCAAATGGGAAATGGAAAGATGAACCAGATATTGAACAATTTTGTACCTATGGAAGTGTGGATTCCCTTAGTAACTTGTTGAAAAAATTTATGCCCATAATGTATACTGAAGGTGAGGCGTCCAAAGCAACTGATTGTTACGATATCAGTAAATTTGAAACAGTGCGAAATTTCTTTTCTTCTAAATTTAGCATTTTTGGTACTGACACGTACAATATTAAAAAAAAATCATTTCTTATTTAATTGCCACTTTAATATACTGCTATTGTTCTTGGGCTTACACGTACTTTTTTGTCATTGTATTCAATTTGGTATATTAACTTAAATTAAATGGTGATTGATTTCAAACTGTTGTGTCGAATCCTGTTACTTACAATTATTATGATTTCTGTGAAGATTAAAATTGTTGGTAATTAATTTATTCATTGACTTAAATGGGATAGATACCAGATTTACAAGTAACAAACAACAATGTAAAGGGTGTATTCAGTTTGCATTCATTTGTAAAGTACTTAAAATTAGGGCAATTACAAATCATTAAAAATTAATAATAATAATAAAAACCAAAAACAAAAATCCTTCATCTCCGTCATTCAAATCAAAACGCAAAAGAAGGAGGAAAAGGTCGCCACTTTTCGTCACACACGACTCAGATCTGCAACTCCAGGTATTCTACAACTCATTGCCTTCATGTGTTTTACACTGATTTAATTATTTTACAAGTTTTAATGATGAGAAATTCATATACCAATTTAATTATTTTACAAGTTTTAAAGATGAGAAACAAATGAACTTGATGAAATGAAATGTGTGATATGTTTTGTAATCTTAAATGAATAGCATTTAATTTTGTATATGAAATTTGTTTGCTTGTGTTGTTTTTGATTTGGAATTCCGAACCGTTTTACATGTACATAAGTTTTTATAATATTTACTATTTCAGAATTACATTATATAAATTGAGGGTTTATATATGAAATCATGAATGCTTTCTTTTCGGTCACATTTACAATTTGAAATTTGAACATGAATAAGAGATTGAAATTGAATCAAATTGTCTATGCAAATTGATTCATATGCACATTTTGATGTAAAGAATATTTGGGTTGTTTAATTAATTTTTTTTTTAAAGAAATTAGTGTGTTGGTTAGTTTCCAAATCCTGTTGTGACATTCTGTTTGAATTCTTCTAATACCTCAGTCATAATGGTCCGACATAACGCAAAAGCCAAGAATCCACCTAAGATGAAACCAAATCACCAAAACAAAAAAAGTTGTAACATCAAACGAAAAAACAGATATTGGAGCCAGTAAGTTGTTTTTTACTGGGAACTACCGAGACCTGTACTATTCAACTATGCCAAAAGAAAACTTGCTGATGGCAGAGTAGTAGACTTCAACTCATTGGATGAAAATAATGCTGAATTTGTGAGTGAGTGGTTCAAATTCCAGGAGTGGGAGTGGTTGCTTGATCGAGACCTGCCTGTTTACCCAAATTTTGTTCACTTATTTTACACTCACTTTGATGAAGCTAAAAAAACCAGGGGAAATTCACACATGGGTGAAAGGCAAAGCTATCAAGTTGGATGCTCAAAAATTAGGGACCGTTCTTGGTATACCATCATCGGGATTAGAAATTGGGTTCAATCAAACTTGGGAAAATTTTCAAGGTATCTCTAGCACTGTATGCAGTAAAGTTTTGTTGGAGGATTCTGAGCCATTGTTGAAGAGGCCTTCTGTGGATGAGCTACCATTGAAATCAAGGCTTCTCTTCCTCATCTTGCAGTCCACGTTTATTGCGAGAAGAGGTAGGAAATCTTCGCTAACAACTCGTGACATGAAAACAATGTTCTGTATTCTAAAGTTCAAAAAGATAAACACGACACTATTTATGATTATATATATGATTAGTGCTCATAAAAACAAAAACAAAAAAATCTTTTCTTCCATATGAGATGTGGTTAACATTGGTTTTTAGGCACTTTGATGTTAGTCTGGAAAATGAGGTGGAGTTACAATCAAGTAACACACCATTCACCATCCGCACAATCACTATGGATTTGAGGTATAGCTATGACACAGAAGGAGGGGGTTGGAAACATTTAGGAGCGCGTTGTGCTCCCAAAAGAAAGACAACAGATGATATTGTCACCGATAACGCTGTTAGTGAGAAGTCTAAGGTTGGGTTTGAATCTGTCCATGAAGACTCTACTTGTTGCGCAAGGAAGGCGATTGTTGAAAGTTTGGTTGTGCAGGAGATGCTAAAGCGTTTGCATCCGGATTACTTCACAACTGAATCTATTAGCGACATTCTTGCAAGTGTATCTCAAAAAATAATGGATGAGGACAACCTACATTCTGCATAAGATAGGAGTGGTAATGCCCAAACCCCTTACTTAAATAATCCTGAATCATAATCACTTTCAAATTTTGATTTGATTTATGTTGTAATTTGTTGATTAAATTTTGTGACATATCATTGAGAACATAACTATTACTTAACGTACAGATGACAATGCTACCCCTGCTAATGAAGAAGATGAAGTTGGTGGAAGAGTAAACTACGAATTTTAAGATGAAGATGATTGAGCAGTTGAAATAAATCAATTACATTATGGTGGTGTAATCGAAGCAAGATAATTTAGATTTCATCTATGTTTTAAGAAATGATGCTATGTAATAGGATGTTAACATTTTGGTATGCTATGATTTTAAAAACCTTTAAATCACTAGGCACATAACAGTTTATTTCATGATTCAAATGATTTAGTGACGTGCGCTAATTTATTTTTTTATGAAACTCCTTACCGCATCTTTTGGTAATTACACAACCAAAAAGCTAAAACAATAATAATAATAGCAATAATGATAACAGTAATAATAACAATGATTGCAATAGTTATACAAAAATTAACATAGGCACATAACAGTTTCACCATTCAAATGATTTAATGATGTGTGATAATTTAATATAAGGAAACTCCGCATAGCTATTAAGGCCATAACACAACCAAAAACTAAAACAACAACAACAACAAAATCGAACAACAACAACAACAACAACAACAACAACAATAATAATAATAATAATAATAATAATAATAATAATAATAATAACAATAACAATGAATGTAATAATCATAGAACGATTATCCTATGCACATAACACTTTATTTAACCATTCAAATGATTTAGTGACATAACACAACCAAAACGCTAGAACAACAACAACAACAACAACAACAATAATGACTTTAATAATCATAAAACAATTAGCCTATGCACATAACACTTTATTTAACCAATCAAATGATTCAGTAACACGTGCAAATTTATTATTTAGAAAACTCTTTACTGCATTTTTGGGCCATAACACAACCAAAAAGCTAAAACAACAACAACAATAATAATACTAATAACAGTAATAATAATAATAACAATGACTGTAATAATAATAGAATAATTAGTCTATGCACATAACACTTTATTTCACCATTCAAATGATTTCGTGACATGTGCTAATTAATTTTTTAGGACACTACTTACCATTTTTTAGGCCATTACAGCACCAAAAAGCTAAATCAACAACAACAACACCAATAATAATAATAATAATAATAATAATAATAATAATAATAATAATAATTATTATTATTATTATTATTATTATTATTAATATTATAACAGTAATAATAATAAGTACTTAATAATAATAACAATAATAAAATTAACAATGACTCCAATAATCATAAAATAATTAGCCTATGCACAAAACACTTTATTTCACCATTCAAATGATTTAGTGACTTTTGCTAATTTATTTTAATACACTTCTCACTATTTTTTAGGCCATTAAACAACCAAAAATCTAAGACAACAACAATAATAATAATTAATAATAATAATAATAATAATAATAATATTAATAATATTAATGATAACAATAACAATAACACTGACTGTAATAATTCACTAGCGAAAAAATTGATATATGCTACACTATATACCGCGGTTCTTTGGAAAAAATAAAGAACCGCAGCATATGGTCCATATTATATTTGGAGGGAAACCACAAATGATCATTAGGGAACCACAACATATAATCTTTATATTGCGGTCATTTTGACTTTACGCAGCGTTAGCTTGCGGCTCTTCTTCCTCCCCATCAAATGATCATCATGCAGTAGCAGTTTTCTTCACTTTCTCTCTTGGGGCAAGGCCGCAGCATAAAGTTGTATTTATTATATATACAAAAAAACGAAGTTATAAGGCTTTATACCGTCATTCGTTTCTTTCTCACCAACACTAACCTAAAACACCCTAATCTCTCTTTCTCACTGCTTCTCCTTCAATTCGCCTCCTTCGCCCTACACTTTCTTTCTCACTTTATCTCCTTCGCATCTCATCAACCTCCTGTGTTTGTCTTCTTTCTCTAACTTCACTCCATTGATGAATGAAACATTCAATCTCATATCTCACAAATTCACCAACTCTCATAAAAATGATGATAACATTGGCTTAAGGTTTCGAATTTCACAGATCTGAATGTGTTTGGAAGGTGGCCTTGGGTTCGTATATATTCCTCAATTTTTGCTCTTGATTTTCATTTTTTCTCAATTTTCGCTCTTCATTTTAATTTTTTTTCTCTATTTTTGACATATGGGTTTGATTTTCGCCTTGATTTATCTTGGTTTTGTGAATTAGATTTATATTTATTGTTGTGATTTTGGGTTAGTATTTTAGGGTTTGAGTGGGGGTCTAGTTTCATTTTTGTTTCGCGTTTGGTGTTTAGGGGTCTAGTATTTTCGCCATTTTATCTAATTGTTTCGTGGGTTCTAGGTTCGTCCTTTCGTGGGTTCTGGGTTATGGATTTTATGGGTGTTTATGAGTTGAAATCAATTTTTGCTATGTAGTTATGATTGCTTTTGTGGATTTTTTTGGTGAATTTTTACAACTCGTGCTTCAAATCAGGGTTTTAATTCTCTGTTTTGGCGATTTATGTTACAAAGTGCTTGCTTGATTTTGCATTTTTTAATTGTTTGAATTTTTAGGGTTTTCTATTGATTATCATCATCATTTTGCAATTTTGCCTAATTTTGATTAAAATCGGGATTAATTATCTATTTTGATAACATTAATTATTGTAAAGGTAGAAATGAAATGGAGGTTTTATGTGCAATAGTCACGGTAACGATTCAGAACGACGTCTTTCTGAGGATTCTTGGGATACTAAAAGTTCTTCGATTGATGGTGCTTTATCTGATTGGTTTGGAAATTTTGATTATTTTACTGATTCTGGGAACAAAAATGGAATTATAGGTGAAAGATTTGTTCTTTAATTTTAATGAGTTTTTTTTTATTTTTTATTCTGATTGTTTAATTTTGTTTATTGTATTTTTATTTCTTGAATATGATGAAATTGTTCTTGATTTTTGGTTGTTATTAGGTTTAATATGTGATTATGAAATTTCAACAATTTATAGTCATTTATTATTATTTTCTTTATTGATAACATGTTTTTGTAGTTTGTTATCTTGATGAATTGTTTGTGGGAGAAATGAAGCTTATACTCTCCTGAATCAATTTTGAAGTGGGATTTTGATTCTTTACAAATGGGTATAATGATTCATCGTGAACTAGTGTGTCATCTGTTTCGATCACGTTACAGGAGTATCATTTAGTTTTCGCATATTTGCTGTTGTGGCTAGTGTTTATTGCTTCTTTATGAAGTTGCAGTAATGATCTTGAAGTAGATTGATAACCGTTAATGTTTTATTAATTGCAGATGCTTTTGCTATAATAGGTCTTCTAAAGTTCCGATAAGCGTTAATGTTTTATGAGAAGTGATATCGAGCAGGTTTTGATATGAGACTAGCTTGTACACTGTTATTAATTTCTCTTTACTTTTTATGAGAAGTGATTTAGGTCAATTAAAAGCAAGTAATATGCTCCTGTTTGTAACAGGACAGCTGTGAAGGTGATTTTGCGTATTTTTCATTATTCAAAGCATTGCTATGTTGGTCTTGGCTTGAGTTGTTTGATGGTAGCCTTTTCTGTTAATTGAGTGAGTGGTTGTGAGTGATGAGTGAGTGTGTGAGTGACTGAATGTGGGTGAGTGAGTGAGTGAGTGTGTGACTCTGAATGTGAGTGACTGAGTGTGTGAGTGAAATATTTTGAAATATTTTAATGAGTATGGTCTTGGCTCTACCTGATATGCTTCATTGTTTAATGAGTATGTTAATGGATGCTTGAACGAAATATTTTGATGAGATTGAGCTTATGATTGATGTTTATTGATTGACCTTGAATGCAGTTGTTGAATGATGATCGAGTCCCTTATAGTTCGACAATTGTTTGATAAAAAATGAGTCCTTTTTCATAGGACACTAATTATCTCCAAATGATGAAGGGACTCAAGTGATGACCATGGTTGTTTGAGTTGCTCCAAGTTGTTGATTGTCAACTACTTGTTGTAGTAGCCAAACAACTATGGTCAACATCAGTGAGGCTTGAGTTGCTCCAGGCTTAAAAACCTATTGAAGTAGCCTAACTCGAATGGTGGGTGATCGTAACCACTTCCCTGATGGAGATTATGTATATAAACATAAACATATGTAGTATCTTTACAAATGAGTGCGTGATTGTCTTGTTATTGTTGTTGTCTGGTTATTTGTGAGTCACTGAGTTGAGTTAAGTTGCTGCCGCCTGAAAACCCTACACCACCACACCCCAACCACAGGCATCAAGGCAGAAGCAAAACAAACTGCAGCCTGAAAACCCTAAGATATACAACAGCAGGAACAAACTAGACCCATCAAATTAACCAGCAACCTCAACCAAACAACTGCAGGACCAAAAAAAAACTGCAGAATTAAGCCTGCCAAGCCAAAAACTACAGCAAAACTAAAATAAAACACCTGCAGAACAGAAAACCCTACACCACCACACCCCAACACCAACCTGCATAACCCTCCAAACCAGCACCACAAAAACCACCACCCATCCACCTCACCAACACCACACAGCCACCAGAACACAAACACCCCACCTCAACAACTCTTCACCCTATGAAACCAGTGTTTCTCTTGGCCAGTCCATTTTGACTGATCCAATACCTGCAGCCTGCTTATCACAGCTGTCTTAGTAGCAGTATTAAGTGAACTTACGTTATCTGCTTATTAAGTGAAACGAACGCACCTTTAGTTTATAACGATTAAGATCAATGCTACTGGCAATAGTCAATACACTGATTTCTGCACATAAGTACGTACTTTTCCGCAACTTAATTTTTGATGTATGACCAGGTGCAACTGATGGAACCTTTTGAACAACTTCTGTTATTGTTCTACAGCTTCAGAACATAACTGCTTGTTCTGATAAGTTTCAGTTATTGTTGTTTGTTGTTCTGAAGTTGTGGTAGCTGCTGTTTGTTGTTGTTTCTTGTTCTGAAGCTGTATGTGCCGAATTTGATATTCTGAAACAATATATCCAGTGGCTAATTGTAGGCTAAGTGTGAATTTTATATATGGGAGAAGCAGGCTACGTGTAGCACATATGATGTTTGACAAACTTGTGGTTGTTGTGTTGCTAATCGAATCCCTAACATTCTTTTTGATAATTTGAATTGATCATTCTAATTTCGGCGGTTTTGAATAATGACAGGTTTTGAGCGTATCAAACAGGGAAGGTCCTTTCACCAACGGAGAGATTGAAGAAGTCAGAGACAAGTTAGCAAAGTTCCTAACGACGTATTGTTTTTAGTAGAATTAATTTGATCGATCATTTTAATTATTATATTAGTCGGAATTAATAGTATTGTTGAGATGATGTATTGGTGTTGAGAGGCATTACGCGTAGACATGTTGATAGCTAGTTTGCACGTTGTGCTTGTATTACTTTACCGTATGAAACTTTAATTTGTTCGTAGTACTCGTATCGTACATATATTATATTTGAATAATTTTAAATAATTCTTAATATATTTGTGTTTGTAATGAATCTTACTATATTTTTGCTTCAATAGATTAAATAATATATAATTTTGTTATTAATAACAAAAAAAAATTATAAATTTTGATTATACGCTGCGGCCTAAATTGAAGAAAAGTAGCATATGACTATTTTTTTTGGTGGGAAATCAGTTATATGCTGCGGTTCATAAGAAAAAACCGCAGCATATAGTTGTTTTTTTCCCACGAAAAACCATTATATAACGCGCTTAATTAAGGAACCACAGCATATAATGAATCATTTAAATGTTGTTACTAGGTATGCTGCGGCCCTGAACCGCAGCATATACCCCCTATTTAATTGCAACAAATGGGGTATTTTCCACTAGCGACCATAGAATAATTAGCCTATGCAGATAATACTTTATTTCACCATCAAATGATTTAGTGACATGTGCTAATTTATTTTTTATGACACTCTTTACTGTTTTTAAGGCCATTACAGAACCATAAAGCTAAAACAACAACACCAATAATAATAATAATAATAATAATAATAATAATAATAATAATAATAATAATAATAATAATAATAATAATAATAATAATAATAATAATAATAACAATGACTGCAATAATTATAAAACAATGAACATAGGCACATAACACTTTAATTCACCATTCAAATGATTTAGTGGCATGTGCTAATTTATTTTTTAAGACACACCTTACCATTTTTTAGGCCATTACACAACCATAAAGCTAAAACAACAAAAACAACAGCAATAATTATAATAATAATAACAATAACAATACGATAATAATAATAATAATAATAATAATAATAATAACAACAACAACAACAACAACAACAACAACAACCACAATGACTGCAACAATTATAAAACAATTAACCTATGCACCTAAAAGTTTATTTTACCTTTCAAAAGATTAACAACAACATTAATAACAACATTAACAACAACAACAATAATAGTAAAGATAATAATAACAATGACTGCAATAATTATAAAACAATTAACATAGGCACATAACAGTTTATTTCACTTTTGAAATGATTTAGAGAGGTGATAATTTTTTTTAGGAAACTCCGTAACTCTATTTTGACCATTGCACAACTAAAAAATTAAAACAAAAACAAAAATAATAATAATAACAATAATAACAACAACAACGACGACGACAACAACGACAACAACAACAAAAACAACAACAATAATAACAACAGTAATATTAATAACAATAATAATAACACCAAAATTAAACATTTGTCAACAGGTCGATCAGGTGCTATTAAATTTATGCACATGCCTAAACTTATGCTTGATCAACCATTAGTTTAGTCATTTTTGGACCAATAACAATAACTCTTCTTCATAGAGTCAGAAACTATACTATAGAACACGTACTACCTTATTAAATAGTCATTTCTCTGTGACTCTATCCGGCCATAACACACCTTTCATATGAAATCATGCGATGCATTTATTAACACTTGGAAACCAATATATATCACAATTACTTTAAAACAACAAATGCAAAACACTACCTATTATTAATTCAAATTAAAGTACACTAATATTTAGTTGTTTAATTACTTATACTCTGTATACACTTGCATTGAAATTTGTATGGCCATGCCCTTGATTAAATAAGGTCCATATCAATTCTGTAACCAAACAAATATTACAAACTCTTCATATTTTAACTTAAATTATGTATAGAAAAGTTCATGGATATTAAAAAACTATACTCCACCCTTAACCCAAATACGCCATACAAATGGGTATAAAGGGGATAATCATTTGGTTTAGTGAATAATGCACATATAATTTCTGGCTAATACCTACAACAACATATCAGAATAAACTTCGCCTCCTTCAACGAACACGACTTGCTTGACGAAAATTTCAATCCAACAAATCTCAATACACACCATAACTAACATATGGTTTGTTCCGTAACTAAAATTTGATGGTTTTCTACAACAACTTATACAAAACAAAACTTGTATTTGATAATAATATTTAAAAATCTTAAAATTTTATACATTTATGAATAATCCTACAATGGTGGTTTCTCTTTCAATCAATTCTAACACAATTCGGGAACGATAATAACACTATCATCCCTCAAAAAATTCGATTTGTGTCGGTTTCAAATGAAATCACTAATATCTGGGCATGATGATTGACGGAACATCCATTGAAGCTTGTTGAAGGTGTCAATTGACAGAGATAAAGGCAACGTATCTCATATTTCGTATTTCGTACGTATACTGTAAAAATATACATCTTACATAAAGTTAAAAACTTATACAACTTAAAATACATGTTGGAAATACAATATTAAAACTTATATACATGTTAATACATGTTGGAAATACATATTTAAAAACTTTTAAATACAATATACTACATACATACTACTTAAAATACATACTACTATGTAATTAATAGGTGGCTTCACCTCATTGGTTGATTCATTATACACTTTGGTGGACATTTTTAATTTTCCACCAAAGAAACTTTAAGCTGCAGAAGTTGTCGGAGGATGTGAGGACACAGATGCGTCAGGAGATAAGGCAGAAGCTTCGGGAGGAGATCATAAATGAAATGCAGGCTGAGATAGTAGCAATGGAGTAGAGAAACAGAGAGCATGTGGAGGAGCTAATATTCGGATTCATGGATTCAGCACTGACTTTTGTTCTCCTTTCCAGAGTCACCGTAGGGACCCCAGAGATGAATAAATATTTGAAATGTTATATATACAATTTATTTAATAGTACTTGTTAGTCATAATTTATTATTATTTACAATTCGGCATATATAGGATTAAAATGTTTGAAAACATATTATTCATGTAATCATCGCCGCAACAGAATGAAAATGTTTACGGTATATACATATTTACAGGTACTAATTATAGTTAAAATTAGTTTCAGAAAAAAAAATTCAAAAGTTCGACGGAAATATTCATCGCAATTTGTCATATAACAGTTTTTGAATAAATATCCGATGAAATTTATTGTAGCAAGATATATTCCTTCGAAATTTATAAACCTGAAATTAAGCCCTAAAATCCAACATTGCGAGGGAAAATTGGTCCTCTAATTTGCTCAAATTCCGTCGAAAATGCTTGCGATGGAAATTCCGTCGGAAATTCCAACAATTTGCCACAAAGAAAATTCCGATGACCTTTTTCTGACGGAATTCCGTCAGAAACAACTTTTGCGACGGAAACATGTGAATTTCCGACAGAAAAATTTCGTCACAAATATCCTTTTTCTTGTAGTGAACCCTCCACCAAATCCACAAAATTTACAATTTACCTATCCTCTACCGCTACTTCAAGAAGAGGACTTTGTTATCAAACAACTTAAGAAAGTTAAGGCCGACATCAACATTTGGTAACTCATTGTCTCCTGTAAACAACACCGTGATGCCCTTCTTCAAGCCCTCATCAAGATGAATGTCTCAAGTGATACTACCCCCGAGGGTCTAGTTGTCTATGTCATGCAAGATCATTATAAATTAAACTCACCCTAATTCATTGAAACTTGCCAAAAGGAGGTTGACACTTCTTTATCCCGGTCACTTACGGAGAGATTGAGTATAATTAGAAGACTTATTATTTTTGACATATCCGGTATAATATGGTGATGTCGGATGTGCCAAAATTTTATTCAACCCTATTAAACTAGGTCACCTAAGGGGAGACCTAGTTTGATACTTTATTTACCAACTTTGATACACCCGATGTCATATGATGACGCTGGATGTGCCAAAACATGAAACAATCTTATTAAACTAGGTCACCCAAGGGGAGACCGAGTTTAATGATTAATCTATTAACTTTGACACATCCGGAGTCAAATGATGACACCGGATGTGCCAAAACTTGATTCAATACAATTAAACTAGGTCATCTAAGGGAAGACCGAGTTTAATTCTTAAACAATGAAATTTGACACACTCAGTGTCAAATGATGACACCAGATGTGCCAAAACTTGATTCAATACAATTAAATTAGGTCATCTAAGGGAAGACCGAGTTTAACTCTTAAACAGAGAAATTTGACACACCCGGTGTCAAATGATGACACCGGATGTGCCAAAACTTGATTCAATACAATTAACTTAGGTCATCTAAGGGAAGACCGAGTTTAATTCTTAAACAAAGAAATTTGACACAACCAGTGCCAAATGATGACACCAGATGTGCCAAGACTTGATTCAACCCTATTCAACTAGGTCACCTTTGGGGAGACCGAGTTTAATTCTTAAACAATGGAGTTTGACACACCCGATTTCATTTGATGACGCGCGGATGTGCCAAAACTTGACTCAATACTATTAAACTAGGTCTTATAAGGGAAGTCCGAGTTTAATAATTACCTTACAACATTTTACACATCCGATGTCATATGGCGACGCCGGATGTGCCAAAATATGAATCAAACCTATTAAACTAGACTACCTAAGAGGAGGCCGAGTTTACTACTTAATTTATTAAATTTGACACATTCGGCGTCTAATTGACACCGAATGTGAATAACTTAGGAAATTTTATACTATCCAAATTTTATAAGTTGATACATCAATATGGTTGATTAATGAGAGGTTCAATATGAAAAAGAGCAGATTTGGCAGACTCGGTAATAGAATGAAATCAAACTTACCTCTGTAGAAGCTCTTTTTTGAAGGGGAGTTTGACCCTTTGACGAAGCAAGTCGGCGTAGAAATTCTTGTTGATCCATTTGCCCTTTCTTCTCGTCTGGAAGTTCGTCTAAAGCCTTGGCTGCAAATTAAAACATCAAATGTTGAGTAGCATGTCAACTGAAATGTTTTATTAAGAAAAAGGAGTGAGACCTACCAGAATCGGCTCCATGGACTAACCCACAAGCTTCTAAAATCTTCTGATCAGTGAAGAGATATTTAAAGGGAATCCAGGAGGATGGGATCTCATAGGACATACCCTTATATGTCCTAGAAGTCTTTTTAAACAGGTCTAAAATGGCTAAGTCATAATCAATCTATTTAGGAGGGTTAGACACTTTTCCCTTATACTTGGGACTCTCATTCCATTTTGTCACACGGGAAACGTATTCGGGGTCACCATGCTTGATGAATACAAATTAGTCCCCCCTCCAAGACATAGCCTTGTTGGATTTTTCTATGGCTGTTATATAGTCTTCGGTATTAGCTAATGTAAACCAGCCATGTTTACATCCAGCTGCTTTGGTTAATCTATGCATATGTACAAAGGCAGCAGAAGAAGGTTTCAAGTTATTTAATTTACAAGTGGCAGCATATGTAACTATATGGTGCCAGGCATTCGGGGTTAATTGACATAACCCCAAATCATAGCGTTTGAGGAGATTAAGGAAGAAAGAAAAGAAAGGAATGGAAACTCCCATGTCAATCATATACATGTAGATACCAAAGCACCCTTTTGGTGCATTTAGAAGGGTGTCCACCTTTTTAGGGAGGACCAGTTGGAAGTCTTTGTGATTTATAAAGGAATTACCATACCGGACAATGTTAATGTCCTTTATGGCTTCCCATCTCACCTGAAATGTTTTAGGTGTGGGAGGGGGAGGAACTCTACGAAGAGGAACATCTGCCTCTTCAATGGACTGGTCAGCCGAACTTGAGGATCCGACCTCATCAGAAGAGCTCTCCGCACCTTCAATGGAGTCTTCTAGGGGTGTTTTGTCAACAAGATAGTTAATGGCTGTTTGTTTTGTCCTAGCCATATACCCTGCACAGGAAGAACAGGGAGAGTTGGTGACCCCAATGAAGGAAGAAAAATTGGGGCAACCGAATATTGAGAGCCAGGTGATGAACCCTAGCCCCTTTCTACCGGATTATTACAGGGAACTATTTGAAAGGGGTTACGTGCATTATGAGGTGAAGATGAACTAGAAGACATGACTACAAGAATAGACTAAACAAAGAAAATGAAAAACAACGAGAAACGGATTAGGTAAAAGATTACCTGAGTACGGAAGTCCAAAGGGGAGATAAAGACACTATTCACCGCCTGGAAATTATGTCTGTAGAGTCGCCTGAAATTGCTCAAAGTCGCTGGAAATCGCCTCTCAAAGATTTCTCTCTTCTATCTTCAGTTTCTCTCTCTAAAAATAAATTTTCTGAAAAGTTAATTGTAAGTTTTTTTTAACCATTACTCCTATTTAAAGAAGAGAAGACAGTAAAAAGGGGGGAAACTCAAAACTCTTCATTTCCCACTCAAAAGCCTCAGAAACTCAAAGGGAAATGGGCCCCAAGAAAGCCCAACTTATTCTAATCAGATGGGTAGTTGATTATGGGTCCACAAGCCCATCTAAGGGGCAAATGATGTGGCAAGCCTTGATATAGCCACGTGTAAGCAAGTAGCTGGACCACTTGTCCACTAAAAGACCCAGTGGCACTGACACTTGGCAATGACTAGACCACCAAGGTGGGCTCCACACAGCTACGTGTCGTTGTAAGATTGGGCCATGTGTCCACAACAAAAATTAAAAGGAAAGCAACCTCCGCCACTTGTCGCAATCTTATTTGAGGTTACAAGGTAGGCTCAAAAGAAGAATTTGGGCCTTGAGGGCTTAAATATGGAGCCCATGAGGCTTGACCAATTATCAACCAATTAGGCAATGACAAATGTCATGCTCTTATTTGTTAGTCTCCAAACCCATAGGCTATAAATACCCCTCAAAATCATCATTTTGGGGGCATTCAATTTTCATTCATTCTTACATCATACTAAGAGAATTTCTCTCACTAGTTTCCCTCTCTAGATTACTAAGTTGTTAATTATTGTTAGTTTGCCTCAACCCTCATACAAATACTTACTTAAGCATCGGAGGGGAAAAAATCTTACAAGGATTTTATTCCCTTGTTTTGCAGGAATCCAAAACACGCATATCGAGGAGTGAACAAGTCCACATCTGTCCATCTGACGTGTAGTCCTCAAGTTCTCTCTCCGCGTAATCAGCTGAAGGGACACCTCCAGGATTTTATACCACATCAGTTTTCATTGATGAAATCTTGGTGTATTATAAGAGTAAGGAAGAATATGTGGAAAACTTGAGGACAATCTTGATTACATAAAGGGAGAATGAGTTGCATGCTGAGTTCTCTAAATATGTGTTATGGTTGGAGAAAGTTGCATTTTTGGGGCATATTGTGTCTCAAGAGGGAGTTGAAGTAGATCTAGCCAAAATTGAAGCAGTTAAGAAGTCGCCCACAACTAAGAATGTAATGGATGTACGACGTTTCTTAGGGTTAGCAGGTTATTATAGGAGGTTTGTGAAAGAATTTTCGAGGATTGCTAAACCCATGATTTCATTAATGAAGAAATACTGTAAATTTGAGTGGAGTAATAAGTGTGAAGATAAGACCTTGAAAGAGCGTTTGACTACAGCTCCAGTGCTGACCTTGCCAGATGGAAGTGACTCTTATGATGTGTATATTGATGCTTCTAAAAATGGTTTGGGATGTGTTTTAATGGAAAATAGAAAGGTAATAGCTTATAATTCGAGACAACTGAAACCATATGAAGTGAACTACCCTACTCATGAACTAGAGTTAACGGCAATATTGTTTGCTTTAAAGATATGGAGACATTACCTGTATGGGGTGAAATGTAGAGTATAAACAGACCACAAGAGTTTAAAGTACTTTTTTGACTCAAAAGGATTTAAATATGAGACAAAGGAGATGGCTTGAGTTGATTAAGGGTTATGACCTAGAAATCTAGTACCATGAAGGGAAAGCCAATGTGATAACCGATGCTTTAAGCCGTAAAACGAAACATGGAGTGAAAACCTTGGTGGTTGCTAATTAACTATGTAAGGATACACAGAGATTGAGCTTGTAAATAGTGAAGGAGGGAGAGTTGGAAGGAATCCTTTGTAATCTTAGTATCCAACCAACAATTTTTGAGGAAATTAAGAAGAACCAGGAGGGAAATGTAAAACCGGACAAAATTAAGGAAAAGTTGAAAGCAGGAAAGCCTATGGATTTTAAGGTTCATGAGGATGGAAGTTTAAGGTATAAAGGAAGGTGGTGTGTACCACATAAATGTGAAGATTTGAAACGAGGAATCATGGAGGAGGGTCATAATACCTCGTATTCAGTGCATCATGGAGGCGATAACTGTATAATGATTTAAAGAAGATGTATTAGTGGCCTAGGATGAAGAGAGAAGTGGTTAAATTTGTAAGTAAATGTCTTACTTGCCAAACGGTCAAATGTGAGCATAAGAGACCTCAAGGAGAAGTCGAACCACTTGAAATACCAAGATGGAAATGGGATTGCATATCAATGAAGTTTGTGATTTGCTTACCGAAGTCGAAGATTCAAAATGATACCATATGGGTAGTGGTGGACAGACTTACTAAGCCATCAATGTTTATACCCATGAAAGAGAATTGGAAGATGGAACAACTTGCAAAGGCTTACATAAAACATGTTGTGAGGCTACATGGAGTTCCAAAGGATATCGTGTCAGATAGGGATTCTAGGTTTCTTTCGAAATTTTGGAAAAGTGTTCAAGAGAACTTTGGTACAGCTTTGAAAATGAGTACAGCTTTCCATCCAGCAACTGATGGACAAATAGAGAGAACCATACAAACCTTAGAGGATATGCTAAGGGCTTGTGTAATAGATTTTCAAGGGAATTGGGAGGATCACTTGGATCTCATTGAGTTTTCATACAATAATAGTTACCATGCAAGTATTGGCATGGCATCTTTTGAGGCTGTGTATGGAAGGAAGTGTAGGAACCCCTTGTGGTGGAACGACATAAGTGAGACAGTTATTTTAGGACCTCAATTTATAGAAGAAACCACCGAGAAAATTAGAGTAATACAAGCAAAGATTCAGGCAGCACAAGATAGAGAAAAGTCCTATGCGGATCAAAAACACCAAGAAGTTTTGTTTGAAGTTGGCGATAAGGTGTTACTTAAGGTATCACCAATGAAAGAGTGATGAGGTTCGGAAAGAAAGCAAAATTGATCCCAAAATACATAGGACTCCATGAGATCTTGCAAAGGGTTGGAAAGGTAGCCTATAAGTTAGCACTACCAATGGAGTTGAGCAAGGTTCACAATGTCTTTCATGTGTCTTAACTAAGAAAGTATGTGCCAGACGAGTCACAAGTGTTACAACCTGAAACAATAGAGTGAGACTAATGTTTGACCTATGAAGAGAGGCCAATCAAAATCCTGGACAGTAAGGTCAGAGATACGCGTAGAAAGAGTGTCAAAATAGTGAAGGTGTTGTGGTCTAACGATGAAACTGAAGAAGCTACTTGGGAAGCTGAAGATACGACGAAAAAAAATACCCAGAGCTATTTTAGGTTAGTAGTAGAGTTACGGGAACGTAACTAAATTGTTAAGGGGGTAGAAAGTGACCTGTTTTTCACGCTTTTTTACCCTCAATTTTGCCAGTTTTTATGAGTTTCTATGACTTTTAAGTAAGAAGTCTTTGTTTGTCTACTGGAAAGTTGTCAAGTACGTGTCTAAGGTCTACTACAACAAGTATTTCAGTAAGAAAGTTTGAAGTAAATGTGGTCTCTATTCAAATTCCATACACTAATCCACTTCTTTTAAGGGAGGTAGACTGCAATACCCCACATTTTCACGTATTTTAAGAAAGTGTTTTTGTATTTTATTCGTATGATTTTAATATTTTGATCGAAAAATTATGTTCAATAGGAATATTAAATAAAAAGAAATTAATAATAATAAAATAAAATAAATAATGAATAAGTTTTGATTGAAAGTAATTATTTGTGTTTATAAATAATATTTTAGGTTTCAAAAATATTTTAAAAGGCTTCTAAAAATAGAATTTTCAAAGGTTTACTAATTTATATTGAGGCAAGGGCCTCGAGGTAATTTCCACTTGTTAGGATAAGTAAGGGCTTTTCCAAATCCTACTTTGGTGCCTATAAATAACCTTTAAAAACCAAATTTTCAGATTTTCATGCTCATAAGTTGTCATTGGGATTCCAAAAATTTAGAGAGAAAAAAAAAGGGAGTGATTTCCAAATGAAAGAAAAAAAATCTACAGTTGTGTTTTCGGGAAAAAAAAAATAATACCTTTGTTCTTGGGATCCAAGCCTTGCCAGACCCCACCTGCGCCCAACCGGACCGCCGCCCTCGCCACCGCTGGCCACCACTCGCCGGCCACTCCTCCCCCTTCTCCGGTATTTTCAAACTTCTACATAAAAAGAAAAATTCCTTCTTTCTTTTCAATTCAATCTTGCAAATTCATGTTTAATCATGCTTTTATGAGTTTCAATCATGTTTAATAAAGTTGTGATTTGTTTTAAGGCATGAATTACATTGTTGTTTATGAAATTTCAGATTAGGGTTTATAAATTATGAAAGTTTTGATTTTTATGAGTTTTTATGACATAAATTTCAATATTATGATCATGAATTATAGTTGTGTGAATTTATGATGATTTCATGAAGTTTAGATTGATTTTTAAAGGCTTTAATTTGAAAATAAAATAAATTGTTGTTCAAAATTTATAATAACGAAATTCATATTATGAACATGTTTTGGTTTATGAAAAATTGTTCTAAAGCATAGTTTGGTTTCATAATTATGTTAGTTGATCGTAGAAGAGTTTTGCCATGAATTTATGATGTTTTTATGAGTTTTTCATGACTTTAATGTTTATAAATAAATCTGAAATTTTTATAAAAACAAGTTAAAGTAAGTTTTGAGTGCTCATCTAGTTTATGCTAGTATGATTACATATTAATTCTATGATGTTACATATTATTTTTAGTATGTTTTATGAAGTTTAAAAGTGATTTTAAGCATGTTTAACATCCTGTCCAGAATTTATAAAGTGAATAGTTAGGCTTTTAAATTATGTAAGTAGCATAAATGTATCATATAAATTAGGTAATACATCGTATGATTGATTTATGTTGTTTTTGAAGTTTTTCAAGGGGTTTTGGTAATTGTATATTGCTGTCGACTTTTCTAAAGTGGCATAAAATTTATATTAAGGTTTTATAAAGCACGAATAAGTTCCGATAACCATGTAGTCATACGATAGAAAAGTAAAGTATAGTATGGAATTGAATAGTGACCACGGAAGGAATATTTTGGACAAGTTTCCAATATAGAAGTTAGTTTATAGTTGTTGTATAACTTAGTCAACAAGGTTTTAAATTAGTTTCGGTTTTTCCTTATGTAGGAGACTTTGGACTAGTCCACTTGTAGAAGTTGTGGCGGAGCACCGTTACTTTACAAGATACGTAAGTACTAAAGACAAACACAGGAAGTAGAATGCATGCTTGAATGATTCCTTGATTATATGAAATATTGTTATACTTGTTTGAATCATGAATTGTGTGCATGACAAGTTTATTAGAAGCATGATTTTTGTAGTATGTTGACATTCCATGTTAAATGGCAATATAAAATTTGTAAGATTGAAATAGAATGTTATGATCAGTTTAACTTGGCCAATAGTTTATTGGAAGGAAGTTATTTTTAAGTTGGTTAGTTACTTAAACAACAAGAATGGTAGTTGTGAATTTATATTCACACGATTAAAAGAAGTTATGAGAAATTATTTTAGATATGATGCCACTCACAGTTTAATGTGTGGTCAAGGAGAAAGTAAGGAATTAGCCACTCACAGTTAATGTGTGGTAAAGGAAGTTCGGTTTAATTAAAGGATACGCATGAGATTAATTTTTAATCACCTTAAATTGAAGATAATTAATTTGGCCTGCTTGATTTAATACATGTCTTTATGTGATGTTGTATGTGAGTCATAACTTTTCTAAACTGGTTAATCACGTAACGTGTAAGAGGGCTTGCTTCAAAACTCTTGGAATGTATATGCGTTGAGTATGAACAATGGGGTGAATCGTATGGAACAGCGATCTATGACTTCTAATTGGAGTACATGACGTTGTAGTCTTTTATATTTTAAATGTGCGGGATATCCGTCACTTTATGTGACATAGTAATACCTTCTTGGAATTGCTCCCAAGTTGGTGCCCAATAGGGCTATGATTTTAAGGAGGAAACCCGTTCGATGCAGGATCCATAAGTTAACTATAATAATTAATTTAGTTGAGTCCATGTACAGGTAAAAAGGTTGTCAAAGGTAAGTTGAGTGCATGTTTTATTTCTTATTTATTGTTGCATAGTCTTTAGTAGTTATGTACTCAGCTTTGCTGACTGTTTGTTTTGTGTAATGGCTATGTCTTGGACTTGGCCCTACAATGACCCACTTGTGGTGACTAGTTGACTAGTAAAAGAAAAGCTGCAGGTACAAGTGGACATAAGTCATTTCATGATGGGCTAGAGTGACAACACTTGCTGTATTTTGTAGCTTTACATTATTTTATTGCTTATGAATGATTAACATTTATTTTTGATGTTGTTTTATTTCTAAAGACTTTTGGTTTTGGTTTTAAGGGCCATTAATATGGTTTCGAAATGTAATAAGTTTAAAGTTGATTTTTGTTTTGAGATTGTTTTGAAGTTTAGTTCTAAATTGTTTTGGTTTTAAGATTTCGGCTGTAGTACTTTGATATATGCCTTAGCCGTTATTACGGTGGCGGTAATACTTTGGTCTTTCCATATTTAGAAGTTTTAATAAATTTAATCTTTAATAATTATAATATTTATTGCCGAAAAATAAGAAGTAAGAAGTTAGGAAATTGCAGCGTGTTACAATGCGGGTGAGCCTCAACCCCTAACGCGTCCTTTTCGCACAAGACATGGTTACACTCCTTTAGGTATGACCTATACCTTAGCCTTTAATAGGTTACATGCTGACCATACGATTACTCCTGGAGGTCCTACTCCCAACCTAACACAAACAACATATCGCCAAGATGTGATGCCTCTAAGCATTGCAAATTCCATCAAGGTAGAGGTCATGATACTAAGAAATGTTGGCCTCTCAAAAACATTCTTCAAGATATGGCAGAGGATGGTAGGCTTCATATCCTTCCAAGGGGTAAGAAAACAAGTATTCAAGAGAATCCTTTTAACTCTTTGACGATCAAAGAAGATGTGCATTTAAGTGATCCCCTTGACTCCATCTGCCCTATAGAGTCCCCACCATTCAAACAATACACCTATGTTGGAGGAATGATAGCTATGACGATCCTCAACGAGGATGAGATAATATCAGATAACTTTCTTTCATCTAATGATCTCAATATGTGTGATTGTTGAGATAGGGTTGAAATTTAAAAGATGCAAATGGGTTGGGATGACGCTTCATTACTCCGAATTAGTACTACCCCTTTTGCAAGTATTATTGCATTGAGGCCTATATTGTAACCTGCCTTGTCCTATGCCTAATCTTCTTCAAGACATGATGAGAAAGGTTTTGGATCCATTATATGTTGAAGATCGCGGGGAACTGCCTCATCGTTACCCGAGCACGGAACAAGCATATCATCGAGATGGTGTGGAGTGATTGAACTTAGGATATGTGGAGGAGCTATCAGCATCTCACCGAATCCATTCTTATTTCTGTATTGGCGACGATTCCCTCTTAGTTTCCTGCCTTTTGACTCCCATATGGATGCTACCTCAATGATACAAAGGAATAAAAGATATACAACCAGTACTATGACATAAATGAGAGCTCCATCAAAATCGGTCCACTCTACCATTAGGAGGCTGAAAATATGGATTGCTACATTTTATTTGATGACACACCTCCTTTTATCAACACCACATTCACCCAAGATACCTTTTAGAAACAAGGACTCAGTCTTCACTTTGGACAAGAAGGCGCCCAGCCTAAGGAATATGAGAGTTGTGCGCCCATGAATAGTGATTCCTTGGATCTGGCCAAGCTCATAACTCTAATGTAAGACATGGACCATGGATGGAGTAAAATAGCTAAGGTAACTACTCAGGTGGGACAAAAGGTCGACTTCACTATCGAAGAGGGTCCTATGTTTGATGAGTATAGTTCTGAGTCTAAGTCTACCATTAGAGATGTAAAATTAGTAGGTACTATGGTGTCTTTACTTAAAAGGTTTATTCCCATCGAATGTATTCCTAGTCCTCTCGCTTCTATCCCTATAGATTTTGAATCACCACAAGTCTCTTTGAAGGCTTACTTCGATTTCATGATTTCAGGATTTAATAATATGCTTTCTTCCTTCTACTTTACTGAGTTACATTCTTATTCTCCATCATCGCTATATGATTGCTTTGTTTCACAAATTAAGATGATATTGAGATAATAAGAGAAATTAAGGAACATAAAAAATAAAACTCCAATAATTGAGGAAAAAGAGAAAATTAATATCTCAGATAATGATACAACCCCAGGAAGTAATTGGCCTCACACTCTCCCCTTAAGAGAGATATGAGCTTATTGCTACACTGAAGGATTTTAAGGATTTGTTTGAATGTTCATATGAGGATTTACCGAGTATTGATCCAGAAATTGCCGAACATCGAATTCCACTCACAAAAGGGATGAAGCCGGTTAAACAGAATTTTGGAGCATGACACCAGATGTTTAGTTGAAATCAAGGATGACGTTGCTAATCATTTACAGGAAGGGTTCATCAAGGTAGTTCAGTACACCGATTGGGTCTAAATTGTGGTTCTGTTTCCTAAGAAGCACAACAAGGTCAGGATGTTTGTGGATTTTTGTGATTAAAATAAGGCTAGTTCATAGGATGACTTTCCTCTTCCTTACATTGATATTCTAGTCGACAACACCACGAACAATGCTTTACTATCTTTCATTGATGGTTACGCCTACTACAATTAAATAAAAATGGCAGAGGATGATATCGAAAAGGCTACCTTTACTACACCACAAGACCTATATTGTTACATCGTCATGCCTTTCGAAAATAATGATGCGGGTGCCACTTATCAAATGGGCGATACTGCTCTGTTGCATGACATGATTCACAAAGAAGTCAAACTCTATTTTGATGGCATGATTGTTAAATCTAAGGATCGGGAAGGGCACACCTCTACCTTAAGAAAATTTTTATAAAGACTTCAAAAGTTCAACATGAGATTGAATCCACAGAAATGCGCCTTTGGGGTCATTAAAACTCTTAGGGTATGTCATCAGCTTTTCTAGAATTGAGATAATCCCTCAAAGATCAAAGCTGTTATGTCTCTTAAACCGCACCAAAATGTGATAGAAATTTAAGGTACTTAGGCCGAATTCATTACATCAGCAGGTACATCTCAAAACTCACCATGATTTGGGAATGTATTTTCAAGAAGGTTTGGAAACTCTTCGAACCAATGGGATAAAAAATGTCAAAGGACTTTTGATCGGATCAAGGAATATTTGGCTAATCCACCTGTCTTACCTCTAGCACTACTAGGACATTTCTTGCGGTTATACCTTACACTGACACAAACTGCATGTGGTGCCTTGTTAACTTAACGAATTAGTGGAAAAGAAAAGGCCATTTTCTACTTAAGTAAGAAGTTGCTCTAATACAAAAAGAAAGGTATTCCGCCCTGGAAAAATTATATTTGGCACTTATATTAGCCGCAATGAAGCTAAAACACTATCTCCTCACTCATCCCATTCATAGAGTAAGTAAAGCAGATCATCTCAATAACTTATTCAACAAGCCCATTGTTAATGGACCGATAGCATGGCGGATGGTCATGTTTGCCATATTTGATCTCAAGTTTACAACTAATCAAAGGTACAGTTATATCTGACTTCCTAGCTGATTATCCAAATAAGCCTGGACCTCAAGGTTTTGAGTTCTCAGACGAAGTGTTACTGATCATAGAACAAGATAGTTGGTCTTTGTATGTCGACGGTGCTTCAAACAATCAAGGTTGTGGAGTGAGTGTATTTCTAGCATCACCTCCGGAACAACACACTCCCATATTAGTGAAGTTGGACTTTGATGTCACAAACAACGTTGCCGAATACGAAACTTACATCATAGGTCTGAACACTATCGTTGCACTAGATGTTCAAAAGTTAAGGGTATTCGGGTAATTTTTGAGTAAATGCAAACTTTAAAGTGAAAGTCTTACTCCATATCAGGCTCATCTCGAACAGATTTCTTCCCAGATCGACGATGTTGATTATACATATCTAAGAAGAGAAGACAATCAGTTCTCTGACGCGTTAACTCGAATTGCTTCTATGGTCAAGATTCCAAGTTCGTTATCTCACATGCCTTTAGTCATTCAAAGAAGACACGAGCCAGCCCATGTCTCCATGATAAGTGAGGTGACATCTTTACTAGTTAAACTCACAATGCAACTCAACATGAACCATAGCACATAGATATCAACAAGTACTTGTTGTACGAGCAATATCTATCGGATGAATCAAAAAAGAACAACGAGCCTTGAGATTCCTATCCTCGCATTTCATCGTACAACGAGGAGAATTATATAATACGAATTATAGTGGGCTATATGTATGTTGTATTTCTCAACCTGAATCTCATATAGTCATGTATCAAGTTTAAGTTGGAGATTACGGGCGTCACATGAACAGTTGAATGTTAGATATGAAAGTTATTAGTTTAAGCTATTATTAGACAACAATGGTAGAAGATTGTCATAGATATGTAAGACATTGCGATACCTGTTAGAGGTATTCAAAACCACCGCATATCCCACCATCAGTGCTTTAATTTATTCTCTCGTTTCTCCTTGGTGATTCTCAACATGGGGAATCAGCTTCATAGGCAAGGTCACATCTATAGGACTTGGAGGACATGAATTTATACTAGTGGCCATCGATTATTTCATTAAATGGGTTGAAGTAGCTTCGTTGAAGAATCTTTAAGTTAAGAAAGTTACCCAATTCATTGTAACAAACATCTTCTACACTTATGCGGTTCTACATGAGAAAAATAGTGACCACAGTTCTCATTTCTAGGATGATTGTTAGAGTCTATTGGCGAAGTACAAGATCCACTATCAGAGGTCTTCGCTTTACCGCCTAAAGACTAATGGTGCTGTAAGTAGAGGTAGCCAATAAGAATATCAAGACGATTATCTCAAAGATGATGGAAACTTACAAGGATTGGCCTCTCAAATCACCTTTCACCTTGTGGGGATATCGTACTTCCATTCGCACATCAAAAGGAGCTACTCCTTTCACCTGCGTCTATCGCATCGAAGTACTACATCCAGTGGAACTTAAAATCCTCAATGTTTGAATTGTCTTAGAAAGCCTATTCCTCGAAGAAGATGGGTTAAAGCTAGGTATGGTGCCTTGTTTCTACTAGATGACACTACTACATAAATGAGAATTTGCAACCCCTATAAAATCGTTGCTAAAGGTCAAAAAACAGTTGCTAAAAGCTCTTGCAACGGTTAACCAACCGTTGCATTCTCTGCCGTTGCAAAAACTCTATTGCAACGGTTATTTTAGCCTTTTGCGACGGTTATTGGAGAACCGTTGCAAAAGAGTATTATATAGCTTTGGTTTATGATCTTTTGCAACGGTTACCTCTTAATCGTTGCAAAAAGTCTCGTGTAATAGCGATATTAGCCTTTTGCAACGGTTAAGAGTTAACCATTGCAAAAGAGTATTGTACATTTTGAATGCCTAGTTTTTGCAACGGTTGCTTCTTAACCACTTCAAAAAAGGGTTGCAACAATTTTTAAATCCTTCTATAACGGTTTAATCTTGACCGTTGCATTAGCTTGATAGCATATAAAAATAATAATAATAATATTATGCAATAATAATGATTAAAATAGTAATTTCATAATGATCAAAGATATTTAGAAATTACAAAATTCAGTCGATGATAGTGATCACTAAAGGCAAGTTTTTAAACTTGCATTACAACCCAAAAGGTAATTACTAAGATCGATGACTATACAGAATAAGCAATAATATGCATATACAACGTCAAGTACTTAACCTTGCGTTAGAACCAAAAACATCGATCATCATACGAATTAGCGAAATATATATATATGTATATATATATATATATAGGCCAAATTTTTACACAAAACAATTTGGTAGTGTCAATTACTTCAACAATGTTTTTCCAAATCAAACCAATGTCCAAGATTATGATGAACGGTCCATACCATTTTCCATCTCCGGTCCATCATTTTCTGCCAAAATCAGATTTGCTTCATCATGCACCTAAAGATAAGGCGAAACAAATTGCAACAGATCAAGAGATTTGAAAATAGCATGTCAAGTAACAACATTGCACAGATGAGTAAAGGTATATACTGTACAACTTATATGCAACAACTTGGCGGGTGACAGTGCAAAGACAGTGCAAACTCAAAGAAGACTTATTAAGACATATCAAGGTATTCTTATTATGTTGTGCTTGTATCTCTTCTATGGTATATTCAGGTGATATTTAGATTCCAACTGCTCCATGTTACTTAGAAAGTTAGAAACATTAAAAATGTCTTTTTGAATACAAATGTCCAAGTTTCCGACTAGGCTATTTTGTAGAAAAAGGCATTCTAACACAGAAAAAGTTGCTTCACATTTTAGTAGTCAAAGAAATCCTCTAAAAAGATCTTGGATCCATTTGGTAACTTGTGAATCGAAAATAAACTTAACTTATGAAGACAACAAAATAGCATGAAACTTACCAACTGATTGGCTGACTGCGCACCCATAGAAATGTGTGCATTTGAATCAGTGGCTTGAGATCTCCCGTTGCTTGCACTGTTTGACGCTATTGGAAGACAATTTATGTTGTTAGAAAAGGCATTCTAACACGCTATTGGTAACTTTTGGATTCACACATTTGCTTGCAATAGGATGTAGTCAGCATCAAGTAGCTTTTGAAATTGTGGATTAGCTTGTAACAATTGATGTACAACTTGAGACTACATCCTGTGTAAGTACTCTTCAGGAAATATGTATGTTGACTGCTTGCCTCCTACCTTCAAATCTTTCTTGGTTACACCTTTCCCATAGAGTCGCACTCGACAACTATGCTCTGGTTTTTTCATCACCTCAGTGTACGGATCTTCATGGTTTGATCCTTGACATTCTTGAGATTGAAGTGTTTCCATTTGATCCTATCGATATGTGAAATAATAAAAAATGATTGGGAGAAAGTGAATCGAAATTCATGTGTCTTAAGTATGTTAACAACATAAGTAGTTTCATGTAATCAAAGTTAGTTATAGAAGCACATACAATCATTTGTTTTGTTTGATCAAACTTTGTTTTGTATGACTTTCTGGGCTTTCTTTGCCTTGAAGCACTATACACCTTTGCTTTCGATGGTTCTTCCTTGTTTGGATCTTGTTGTTTCTGTTCATCATTCAAATAATAAGTAATTGGTTAGACTTAATTCGTAAAAGTTGGAAAAATATTTTATTCAAGTGTTTGTACATAAGAATAAGTGTTTACCAGCCTTTCACGCGTAAACGCATATGATGTTAGACCCATGGTGTGGAGGTCATCCGCTAACTGTCGATTAGCTTGATTCTTGCGACTTTCATCCTATTGCATTGAAAAAGAGAAAAAATCATTTCATAATTTACATGCTTTTATTGAACATTTACATCTAGTAAATCATAAAGTCTTTTGTTCTTTATTTATATTCATAGTTCACATTATTATAATAGTTACCTCAAAGGTTTATCTGAATCTATTTTGTGCAGGTTTTGTAATGCAATTTTCAGCAATTTTCTACTGTTTCTGAATGCAAAAGCACTGCAGTGTGGCTGTTTGGTAGTTTGACTTGGTTGCTGGTATGTGGGGGCTTCATTGCTGGATTTTGTTTTGGTTTGTTGTTGGTGTTTGGTTGTGGGGGAAGCTGTGTAGTTTTTGTGTGTTGCAGTTTTTGTAGCAGGGCAGTTTTGTGCTATTCAAGGCAGTTGTCCCTGGCTGCCAGTTGGGTAGGTGGTGAAGGGGTTAGGCTGTAGTCTGCTCAGGGCATGGGTTCATTGCAGGTATGCTGCTGCACAATGCAGGTTGTGTGTTTGTGTAGGGACCTTCACAGGACAGTCTTGGCTTCTACACTATTGCTGCTTGTGAATGCTGACTGTAGTGGTGGGGCAGGGTCTTGGCTGGCTGGCTAGCCTTATAGTTTTATTTTGGCTGCTGTTTGCATATGTATAACTTGTTTATTCTTGAGCATTTTTTGGTATGGTTGAGTTAACCAACCAAAAAAGGGCTTTAGGTTGTATTTTGTCTTTATGGTGATTAATAAAACTTACATTCGCACCCAAAAAAAAAGAATCTATTTTGTGCTGTTGTAAAACAAAACGCTAAGAAACTGAAAACGTGAAGCAAAACAAAGAAGGTTGGTATGAAATTACCTTGGTCCTCTCATCATCCCAATAGTGACATAGCTCAATAATTGGTTTTCAGGAATTGTTAGTGGACGATTCTCCAATCTTTCCTCAAGAGTCTCATATGGAAAGTAGTAGTCTGCCTTGCACCAACATTTCCAACATTTCCATTGCTCGTTCAAAGTGTCCACTGCCCAACCTTTTCCATGTGATGAAACCAAATACTTTTTCTACATAAAGGTTTACAAAGTAATTAGATCAATTGCCAATATTTTGAGCATAATTCAATGACGTTGAATATCAATTAGATTAATATGCCAATACTTAACATACTTGCACATACTCCCAAGCTTGGTCTATATTATGCTTTGGCATACTCGGCCAGTCGCAATAATTGAGTAGTAGCATCTCAGGATTCCTAGCCAAAGTCCCTAAGAAGAGACTATATTCTTTCACAATTTGTTGTGTAGGTCCAACAGGTTGCCCGTAATTGTTTAGAACGACTATCGGTCGTTCATCAATTTTACGGTCATGAACATGAGTTAATTTTGTGGGACCTCGACCCTTCTTCTCTTTGGGAGCTGTGAATTAATATTCTTGATTAAGCATTTGAAAAAAGTCTGAAAACAAGAATATGAATTAAGAGAAGAAGAATGTTAAACCAGAGCTTTGTAGATCTGTAATAGGTCTTTCATTCTCTGCTTCTTTCGGATCAATAATTGCGTTATCCTGGTTTTTTGATGGCGGAAGATCATTTGATTGGCTTGAAGCAATATTTTCATATTCTTCACCTTCACCTTCTGTTAATACTTGGTTGTTGGGCACATTCTCATGCTGATTTTCACGATTCATTCTTTGTATTTGTCTTAGTTTAAGATTGCGATAGTCAGATAACGAGCCAGGAGCACAATTGTTAACCAACATCTTCTTCTGTGGCAGCTGTGGTTGCACCTTTTTCTATCCATGGTAGTATAGGAAGGAAGAAAAGCAGACACAAATCAACTCCATGGTAAAATGATTCTAATAGAAGAATAAAGCTAAGCATTAAGCATCCGAATATACCTTTTTAAGCTGGTTTTGGCTTGTACCGGGTTCACCTGCAACATCACGCACCGCATCAATATTGGGCATGATTGGTACTTGTTCCTAAAAAATTTAGAGCAACGTGTAATGTAATAAGCTCAGCTCAAGGGTTTAACACCACAACTGCCGGGTGGCAGTGGCAGTTCAATCATGCATATATATACAAAAAAATTAAGTGATATTTTTGGATAAAAAGGTGACCTGATGATGTTGATGCTTGGGTTGTTGCTGCTAAGTCGTATCTTGTGATCGATGTTGTTCGAGAGATGGCGGGAGGAAATCAGACATACACTTCTTCAACGATCGTGCTTTTGACATGGACTTCGTAATTGCAACCTACAAACTCATTCAAATACATAAAAAATTTACTGATCATGATGAGGAGATCCCTTCTGAAAGAGATCCTATTCTTGAAGGAAGGAGGTGAGAAGGCATAGCAAGCCTATAGAGAATAGAAGAGGAATCCTGATCAAGCACCCCTCTCTCTAACACCTTTCAGGTGCTTCAGGAAACTGCAGTGTTTGTTGGTCAGGTTCCAGAAAACTAGATATTGCTGCATGGTAGACTGTGATGTATGATTTAACTAACCCACAATATATCAGGCTAGTACAACAGAGATCAAGAATGCCCTATGAGGGTTTAGGCTAAGGTTGAACAGATTCTTGGCTATTAATGCTAGAGATGCTACTGTTATTGTAAGTTCAATTCAAAATCGTATATCATGCATATATCTTGTATAGTTAACTTAAAGTTACTCATAAGTATTCTCGTGAATTGCATACCAAAGCCCTACAAATGCATAACTGTATTCTTGTGAATTGCATACCTTTGAGGTAATTACATCTTCCTCATAATCACCAACATTATCAAGAAACATCTTTTTGTTGGCTTCGAGCAACTTCTGTGCTAAGTTCTCACATCCTTTTTCTTTCATGGTTTCAACATTTTTTCTCATTGTTTCCAACCTTTTTTTCTCGTATTCAGTTAATTCACTAGTACAAAATTTACATTTTGTTGCGCCTTATTTGCTGCGGTTTTTTGGTGTTTTATAAAAACCGCAGCAAATAAATTGATATTTTTGTTAAGGAGTATTATTTGCTGCGGTTCTTGTGTAACCGCAGCAAATAATTTTTTTTTGCTGCTATTTATTAGAATTTGCTGCGGTTGTTAACCGCAGCAAATAGTGCTGTACATTTTTTTTCTTTTTTTCTTTTTTTCTTTTTTTTTTTCCCGTTGGGACTGTTTTTTTTTTTTCTGCCTTTTTCTTTTGTTGTTTTGTCGTTTTTTTGTTCATCTTCCTAATTCATTCTCTCAAAAACTCACACTCAAACCAAACCCTAACCAAACTCCCTCTTCCCTCATTCTTCGAATCCCATCTTCTCTCTCACTCAACTTCTCACTTCAACTAGCTCTCAGTCTTACTCCTCACTCTTCAACCTCTCAGTTTCTCACTTCCTCACGTACTGAAATTCCTCACTTCCTCTCAAATTCCTTCAACACCTTCGCGAAGATCTTCGTTTTTGTCAGGTAATTAAATTCTCGTTTTTTTTTTTTGTTAACTGTCGAATATTCTGCTAATTTAGGTTCTTCTAACTATTCTGTCAATTTTTAATTCAATTAGGTTATTCTACTTATTCCTCAATTAGGTTTTTGTTAGGTATTTTTTTTCAATTAGGTTAAATGTCGAATTTTTTTTTGTTAACTGTCGAACTATTCTGTTTTGAGGGACTGTGTTAACTGTCGAATTTTTGTTAACTGTCGAATTAGGTTATTCTACTTCTAAGATGAATTTTGTTTTGTTAATATTTACTGAATTAGGGTCCTCAATTAGGGTTTTAGCTTCATACATTTTGTTGCTTTAAATTATGTTGCTTTAGAATTGAATTTGTGTTTATGGTTGTTATATTTGATTTGGGGGTTTCTGTTTTGAGGGACTGGGTTTTAGCTTCATACATTTTGTTGCTTTAAATTATGTTGCTTTAGAAAATGTGGTTTTTGATGAATAGAATAGTTTTTGTCCACAGCTCCTGTTTTTGCTTTAAATTACTTCCTCCTGTTTTTGTCCACAGCTCTCTTTCTTCGCCTCATCTCTGCAATTTTATCATTGTTTTTAGTCAGAAATAATTACTTGACATAAAAAAACTCTCAATGTCTTAGTTTTCAAACAGAAGAGTTAAAAAAAAAGGATATGCATAATTCAGGGGTTGATCTTCTGTATGAACTACTAAGTATTTGATATGCATAATTCAGCTGCGCTAGTCATAAAGAAATAATACAAGAGGGGTGAAACATAAAATTACGTGATGCAAACACAGCCTTCACTGCAGTTGTAGAAGGGGTTAGAATCAGTAGGAGGCTCCTCGATTTTGCGGATCACACAAGCTCTATTTGATTCATTTTTGAGTTTATTTGGGTCTTCCTTTCTGAAAACTTTCCAATTTTCTTACGTAGTATCATTTTTTCACTCAGATAAGTTATGTTCTTACAGTCAAGCAAGCTGAGTCTTTGTCCTGTGTGTATAATGAAGCTATCCAGATGAACTTTTTTCCAGAACTTAGATATATTGATAGAGTAGTAGTTTTGTGTTTTTCTGATGCATACTTTAGTTAACCAACAAAGATGGAAAAGCAAATTATTTTCCGTTGGTGTTATGCTGTCATATGGTGGTGGCAGGTGGGTTTTGCTAATAATGAATAACTGATTACATGGATGACCTGTGGTGAATGTCCGTGTGGTGCATGATGATATCATGAGACTAATGAAAACATATAACGTTACTGAACTGAAAAAAAGTTTTTTCGGTTTCTATATATGCTTGGATTCACTGGAAGTATCTTTAGCAATAGTTCCCATTCCGTTGATATGATATTGAAAACTACGACTGCTGTTTATCTTTTCCAGTGCCTACATTAACTATATTTATATCAATGCTTTTTAACCTTACTCCCTCACAAGGGCCTCATGTCCTCAGCAACTACGTATATAAGCTATTGCTAAAGCATAACTAAAATTTGTTCTGTTTCTTTTCTTTCCGTAACAATCTCGTTTATTTAATGTTGGCAGATGCTTCTTTGGTGGGGACTTTTTATCAGTTCAATACCAGTTCTAACAGGTGCTGAGTGGCTTGTTATCATTGGACCAGTGTTCCTCACATTGTTGCTCCTTTTTGTCAGCGGAATACCATTGCTTGAGGTTGGCATTCAACCTTGTTACTCCGTATTAGTTTTTGAACTGGCAAAGTCTTTTAGCAACTGCTCTCATTGTGTACATACAGGAATCCGCAGATAAGAAGCATGGCGGTGTAGATGATTACAGGCTCTACAAGAAAGTTACCAGGTCCCTTTTTTTTTTTATTATTATTATTTATTTATTTTTATTCTTTGCTTCTCCAAACCGTGATCTATATTTTGGACAATTTTGTCATAGTGCTTGTCAGACATGGTACCGTTATAATAGCTTTAAAATTTTGACTTCTTTTTAGAAACTTAATGTGGCTTTCCAAAACATTGATGTATGATGGATAGCTTCAAGTTGATTAGTTGATAGCTTCAATCATTGTATAAACAGAACAGTAAAATGATAAATAAGGTCTTTTTCCTTAATGGATACACTCCAGCTCCAATAGTCCCATCTCAGATCAGTAATGCCCCGACAATCTGTTTAGGAAAAGTTTACATCATGAAATTGATAAGTTAGATTTTGAGTATTTTCATTAAGACGACTCCTTCACATGTCCAAGCTTGTGTATCTCGTCTTCTCCATTAGCAAACATGTTATTATCTCTGTTCGTTCTGACTACCTCCTTATAACTCCCACAGATGCAACTATGAATGGTGCTGAAAAGTCGATAATTATCTGAATGTTTTTTCCAAAAAAAAAGAGAAAAACAAAGTTGCTAGTTTGTTTGTCTTCTACAAAGATTCAGTCTGAAATTTCAGAATAGCTTTTAGGATTCTAAAAACAATGTCTAGTGGAGCTTGGAGGCCTACCTTTTCCTAATCAGAAAAATGAAAAGACGAACATTTATTTATTTGTTTTTTTTTTCCTGGAAATCAGAATCATTTGTGATTAAAAAAAAGTTGTAATCAAAATCAATTCATTCATTTGTGACTTGAACCAAAGTTGTAACAATCAAAATTGTATGTCTGTTGTCCCAGCCCTTTGATTCCTTTGCCACCGCAAGTGTATGGAAATCTGCCTTTATGGTTCAAGAAGCTTTTCCTCTTCGAGTTTCCTTTGTACAACAAGAATCTTCCCCAAGAAAGTTCGATGGTAAGATCTTACTTGCATGCCAATATTTACTGAATACGAACTCCCTCAATTACTCGGACATGGTCTTATCTCGAAGTCATGTGTTAGGTGATGAGTCAGGCTCCATATGAACCATGTTAGTTGAATTCTATATTACTTCATATAGTTTCACAGTTTCACTGCTCACCAAGTCACTCAGCCACTGCCATTAAGACTTTTTATGTCAATTACATTAGAATAAGAAATGCAAGAAACATCAGCACGTAGGGAGAAGAATGTGACTTAATGTAAAACTACACCTGAGTTGAAGATATAAATTGCGTGGTTTCATAACATGAACATCGCTGTTATGTTGAGATTTGTTTTGGCTGCATCTCTCAGGCAAACTCCATATGAGTTTGTTCCGACTAAAGTTAAAGCTGTGTTGTGTCAATTTAGTTAGTTGTAGGGTATGTCCTCTTTAGTGATCATTGAACCGTCTAATATTTTTTTGCTGCTCAATTCTAGTTCAGACATTCTTGTCCCAACGATAGTGATTTTACTGTTGTCATTAATCATAATAAAGGTACATAGATGTCTGTATTTTCTGCACTGATGCAATGCCCTTGATAGTGTTTCTGATGCCCGGCCACAACTATTTTGATAATCTGCTATCCTGTGCAAGGTGCAGGTCCAACCGACGAATAGAGAATGAAGGATTTTGGAGTAAAATTGTTGATAATGACTTGCAAAGTGGATGAAATGAAAAGTAAAGCTACGTAGTACATACATTGTTTCAACTTAGGTTTGTAGTGCATTGTATACCCATGCGTTGTATGTATACAAAAAAAATTCATTAATTTATATTAATTGAACTGAATTCGGTTTCAATAAATTGGGTACTAGCTGCGGAATATTATTTGCAGGGAGCGTGGATGATATTAGGAATTAGGAGCGTAATTTCATTTTAGAAAATTATTCAAAAATAAAAAAAAAACTATTTGCTACGGTTCTCCAAACAACCGCAACAAATAACACCTCAGAAAATGGAGGGAAAAAGGGTTATTTGCTGCGGTTGTTTGGAGAACCGCAGCAAATAACACCTTAGAAAATGGAGGGAAAAAGGGTTATTTGCTGCGGTTGTTTGGAGAACCGCAGCAAACAACCCTGTTTCCCACCATTTTTTAGGTGTTATTTGCTGCGGTTCTCCAAACAACGCAGCAAATAACCTTATTTTTTGCTGCGGTTTAACCGCAGCAAATAAGTTTTTATTATTTGCTGCTGCTATAAGTGTTGCGGTTCAAAACCGCAGCAAATAACCGGCAAAAAACCGCAGCAAATCTTGTTTTTTGTACTAGTGATTGTTGTGTAGATACTTTAGTGCTTTTCTTCATCATCTATAAGTCATAAGACAAGAAATAAGTTAAAAAAACACATGTTTAAGGTCAGAATACTCAAAATAAAATAATATGAAGATGGAATAGAATAAACTAAGTGGTACCATCACATAGTTCCGAAGGGAAGTTATGCATAGCGTAATACTAACCATCATACATAGGTGCTTGAACATAAAAAACTTGTTGCGCTTGGGATGCCAAAACAAAGGGTTCTCCTTTGCAAATTGTTTTGTTTTTATTAACCAAAGTTAGTTTGTCATCAGTGGTTTCCGAATAAAACCAAACACATCTAAATAAAACAACGTCAAGATAGCCATGATAAGATATCTCAATTATTTCATCTATTGACCCATAATATATAACATTTCCTATTGTTGGATTTTTGTCCTTTGTACTAGCAAAACTATTTGTTAAGGCTTTTAGAGATACTCCACTACTTTGTGTGACATGATTTGCCTCTCGTTTCATAGTATAAAACCTATAACCATTTACAAAGTACCCGTTATACTTTTTAGCCACAAAAGAAGGTCCTATAGATAACCATTTGAGATGCTCGGACACTTCTTGTCCTTGGTCAACCTTGGATGCAATTGTCTCTTTCAACCAATCTTTGAAAGTTATGCTATGGGATTGAGCACCATCCCATTTTCTTTTTCTTTGGCTGCCAATGGAATCCTTGTGCTCACTACGTTACAATGAAAAAAAAAAAATTAAAAAAACAAACAAAAACAAACAACCACACAAATATTATAAGCCTCAATACAAAGTTAGTAACATAAAAAAAAGAACAAAAGAAACTCGTTTCATAACCAAGGGCATATGCTTAGTTGTCTTACTTGATGTATCTCTCAACTTCCGGACATTCACAATTGAATAAGACATATTGATGTGCTANATTGAATAAGACATATTGATGTGCTTGTTTCCATGTCATGTGATCAATCAAAAATCCGGCTTGTTCCTTCTTTGAGGTCTTTCCTCTACCCTTGATAGGGTGACCAAGGTTTGGGAGAAATTGTTGTGCTGGACTAAGGTGAGGAGAAATCTTTGACGGACCTTTTGATTGACTCAGATGTCGAACCATAAACCTTGCACATTCTTTGGCCAAGAATCCTTCGGCCATTGAAGTCTCTGGACGACCCTTATTCCGAGTATCTGACTTTAATTCTCGAAGATATCGCTCGATTGCATACATGCACCTCATTGCAAGGGGTCCACCAAGCTTGATTTCTTCTACTAGCTGAACAGGTAAATGCATCATCACATCAAAAAAAGAAGATGGGAAAATTCCCTCAAATTGACAAAGAACATTCACTATCTCAGAATGGAGATAGTCGAGATCTTGAGGGTCAATTGATTTTTTCCATATGCTTTTGAAAAAGTTTGACATCCTAATTATAGGAGATTCAACATGTCTACTAAGTGTTGTCTTTGCAGCAACAGGCAACAAATAATGCATCATAAAATGTGCATCATGGCTCTTGTATCCCGTGATTTTCTTTTCATCAAATTGCACAGATCGAGCAATATTTGATGCATAACCTTGTGGAAGCTTTGCATTTTTGATAGTTTCACAAAACAAATGCTTTTGTTTAGCATTCATTAGAAACATAGATGGCGGTAAATGTTCACTTCCATCCTCAAACTGCACAACTTCAAGATCTGGCACCCATCGAAGGTTATATTCCTCTCGAAGGTATCTAAAATCCCGACGTGCAGGTGCATGATCTTTTATTTTTCCAGGAATGGCTAACAATGTCCCAATGATATTATCAAAAACATTTTTTTCTATATTCATGGGATCTATGTTATGGCAAAGAGAACAATTTTTCCAATAGGGTAATTGGAAAAATATGGAAAATTTTTTCCTTGGATTAGGATCATCAGGCTCTAATCTCAATTTTGCCTTTTTTTTTCCAAACTCATTTGGAAAAGAATGGAGTAGCTCCTCAATGTCACTTCCGGTCAAATGATTTGGTGCCTTTCTTTCCTCTATGTAACGATTAAAGTTCCTCTTATTAAACCGCCATGGGTGGTCAGAATCTAGCCATTTGCGATGACACATGTAGCAATATTTGTGACTATGTTTCAACAACATAGAATCTATTTCATAATGGTAATAAGGGCAAACAAATTTCCCTTTTGTGCTCCAACCTGATAACATTGCATAAACAGGAAAATCACTAACAGTAGACATCAAAGCTACACACATGTCAAACCTTGTATTGGTTGAAGCATCATATGTTTCCAACACAAACTCCCACAAATCTTTCAAATCTTTGATAAGTGGTTGTAGATAGACATCAATGTCGTTTCCTGGAGACAATGGGCCGGGTATAAGTAACGAAAGCATTAGCCAACCATGGAGGTAAGTTATAATTGATTAAAATAACTGGCCATGTACTATGAACAATGCTCAGTGTGTTAAATGGATTAAAACCATCACTAGCTAAAGCAAGCCTGACATTCTGAGGTTCTTTGGAAAAACTTGGATACATTTTGTCAAAATCTTTCCAAGCTTGACCATCAGCTAGATGTTGCAAAAGACCATCGTCTTCTCGCCCATGTTTATGCCATGTCATGTACGTTGCTGTATCAGCACACATATACAATCTTTGCAACCTCTTCTTAATTGGAAAGTATCTTAGAACTTTAGATGGAATTTTATGCATCTTTTCATTTGCATTGTCATTACCATCACTTTCTTTTGATTTCCAACGTGAGGTTCCACAAACATGGCAACTTGTTGCGGTTTCATGTTCTCCCCAATATAGCATGCAATCATTGGGACACGCATCAATTCTTTTATAGTCTAAACCCAAGAGCTTTAACACTTTCCTTGCTTCATGCATAGATGTCGGCAACACTGCATCATCAGGAAGAACCTCCTTGAAGAATTCTATCAAATTAGCAGTTACAACATCTGACAACTTGTTATCACACTTAAAAATGAAAAGCCGAATCGTGAAGGCAAGTCTAGACATTTTTTTGCAGACAGAATACAATTCCTGTTGGCCTTCTTCTATTAGGCTTAAAAACTTCTTCGCCTCTTCATTAGGCCTTTCTCTTAAAGCGTCATGCAACACTCTTGTACACCGTCATTCATGTTGGATGGTTCTTCATGTTGAAGGTCCTCTGTTTCTCTTAACCCAAACAATTCATCATTTCTTGGTACAAAGCCATTGCAAATAATATGATCTCTTACATTATTTCGACCGTACCAATATCGATGATGACATGTACAACATGGGCAACTAATTTGGTTTCCTTGAGACCTTGTAGTGAAGGCTTTCTCAATGTATTCATCAGCTCCTTGTTCATATACATGACTCCATCTAGGGAACTCCCACCAACCCTTATTTCCCTTATCCATCTACGAAATACACTATTGTTAAGTGTTAATGTTATAGAGTGAAAGTTAAAATTTAAAGTAAAAAAGTAAAAGGCAAATTAAAGTCTAATGACAATCATATGAAGAATATTACACAAAATACAAGGCGCAACACACAGAATTCCTGAATTCAATATATATCCAATAAAACTTAACAACTATATAGTGTTTTATACCTGTGTCCTGAGCCTGAATGGTCTCAGGGATGTAACTTGATGCTGTCGCTTTTTTTTGTGGTTCCTTTCGCCAACAACCTCTGAAGAAAATGAACCCTGAAAAGCAAATGAAAAACGATGTAGTAGAGTAATGTCGCCAAAAGAAACCATTGGTAAGACAGGATTGAATAAAGTAAGCAATAAATCAAGCCAGCAAAGATATTTATTATGCAATGCATACTTACTACTCAACCCTTGAGGATATACATCAATAATAATGAAGCGTAGTAGTAGTGGTGTTGGAGTGATGATGAAAAAAGTTAAATTAGAACAAACTTTATAATAATTAGAGTGCAGTATTGCATAAAATCCTATCAAAAAGTCCCATAACCGATAATGTATTTAAACACACAAAATATAAGTCAATGCCTTATTCAAATTGACAAGACTTTTGGTATAATGTTTTGGAATAAGTACTCCATAATTTTTAGAGAGCAATTCAAAACCATTATAAATTTAACTATTATAAAGAGAAGCGATGCTCTGCAGTTACAGGTAGAAGAATATCTTCTACTTTTGGTTTAAGCTTAAGTCTACTGCTAAAGATGCTCTGCAGTAAAATGCCTCCTTCTACTAATGCCCATCTTGCAAAATTTTCAGTATAACCGTGAAATTGAGACTGAAATTGAGGTTGAACAATAAAATCGAAATGGCTATAAAAATTGGGGTTTAGTATTCAAGGACCTAATCAAGTTATATAAACAAGTATTAGTCTATTGAATTAGTTAGTACTTTGTTTAATTAGTCATTAATATCACAAGCAGCTGTACTAGGATCCCTGCACCAAGTGAGAACCATGCCAGTAAGTCCTAGTAATTTAGGAAATGTTTCACCTGGTATGGATAGGGGAAGCTTCTATTTGGTTGTTTGGTTGGTAAGAAAAATGTCCTCCATTAAGTGTCTGATTTATCTGAAATAAAATTTAGTTTCAGTGGAGTGTATCTTTCAGTTCTAAATAGCAACTATCTAAAAGATGCCGAATCGTTTAAGATTCAAGTATGAGTGTATGACAGTATGACTCCTACAAGCTACATCTAAGTCAGATATGCTCCTGCTTTAAATTTGAACTAACATGTAAGCTAGTGCTCTTTTTAGAAGACCTTTGAACCTATTTATCAAATTTTATAATTCATGCAATGGAGAATCCTTTCGTGAATGGCAGTAGAAGCTTGTGAATGTTACCCTATTCTATAGGGAATAGAGCATTATACTCCATTAGGAATGTAATTGATGAGCTGAATTTTTATAGCCTGTAGTATCACTGGCAAACTACCACTGAGGCTGATGCGCTTGTCACCCTCATCTATTGAATTCAAAAATGAATTAGGGGTTTAGTATTGAAATCTAACGTGAAAATTGGGGTTCAGAATTGATATCGAATGTGAAATTGGGGTACAGTGAGATTGCAATTGAGTGGGTATTGAGGATTTGTGGGTTTTTCCAAAATTTTCATAGTACAATGAGATTGCTTGCTGAAAATTTACAAACATACTGAATTCAGACTGAAAATTTACAAAAAATTCAGACTAACACCAACACAGTACAACACCAAAACGAATTGCATGTTGAATTTACACAGTACACCACCAACACAGTACGAAGATTTACACTATACAAGAATCAATTTGCAAGCTAAACCAAAAAAAAATTACCTTCAATTGAATTTCACCTTTCAATAATGAACTGAAATTCAGATGTGCAATTTCAGACAATTTTCATAAGAGACGGAGTCCCTCGACACAATTTTCACAATTGAACTGAATTGAGAGATTGAGAGATTGAAATTCGTAATTTCAGATTGAGAGATTGAAATTCGTATTTTGAGAGATTAATATTCGTATTTTGAGAGATTGAGAGATTGAACTATTGAGTTTGAGAGATTGAGCTTCAGATTTTGAGAGTGGTATGAGAGCTTCTTGAGAGCGGAATGAGACTTGTTTGGGTTGAGTTACGCGCGCAGGCTGCTTTAGGGTTTTACAATTTAAATTGCAATGGTTAATAACTAATTAGCAACGGTTTAGTGCCTAACCGTTGTAATAGGTTATAAACATATGTATTTACATAGCTATTGCAACCCCTAAAGTAGTCTATTGCAACATGTTTTATGGTAACCGTTGCAAAAGAAGTAAAAACAACAGTAACCGTTGCTAAAAGGGTTGCGAAAACTTAAACCGTTGCTAAAACTGTTGCAACAGTTGTAACCGTTGCTAAAGAGGGTTGCAATTTCTCTTTTATGTAGTAGTGTGAGAAAAGGCTCAAAGCTCTCAATCACGTACAAGTATATCAAAAAAGGATAGAGCGCCACTTTAATAAAAGGTTGAAGGTCAAATACATTAAATCAGGAGACTTAATTCTCAATGCTCTTAGGAACACAGTTATAGATCCTAGTGGGAAATTTCGCTGGAACTATACTAATCCTTACATCGTTAAGATCTTACAGGGTGGTGTAGTTGAGTTAACGGGCATGGATGGTGAGAACTTCTTCAATCTTACAAACCTCGATCAATTGAATAAATATTATGTGTAAATCCTTAGGCCATTGCAAATACAAAACTACGATTGGTGTGGTTTTTTGACAAGAGATACGTAGGCAACATCATTTTGAGGTTCGGCCCTAATTATGAAATCAATGAAAGATGAAAGATGGATTTTTGGCAAAGTCAACACCCACATCAAATATCTTCTAATTCCTTCTTCTCCTTGGAAGTGAGTGTGCTAAATCATAAACTCAAAGCTTCCACAAAATTAGACATCCTGTCAAATATCAAAAAGAAAAATCAAAGTTTAAAACCTTGAAGATGAGAGTAATACAGTTGAGAGGATTGTTGCTTCAGTGTGCAGCAACCCACCAACTAAAGGGGCATATATGGGAATCCAAATGGATAGATTCAAACGAGAAAAAAATCATATTCAAACGAGAAAAAAATCATACATGTACAGACACATTGTGCGCCCACACGCACGACTTAAGCGCACTGGCACGTCCAGTACTCTTTCAAACAAAATTCGAATATTTATGATATTTTAAGCCTCCTATAAGCCCCCTATTCATCCTATTATTTCTATCGCTTGCTTTTGGTGTTCGATTTAGGATAAATTTGCATTTTAATGTGTCAAAGTTGCATTGTAATGAGTCGAAGTTTCATTATAAATTCGAATTGCAAATAGAAATTATATACATCGAGTATGTACAAACTGCGTATGCATACATACACAAGTACCATACAAAGCAAGGCTAGAGCCCTAAAATCTAGCAATAGGATTGTTCCATCGATCCTTCAGGTGGTAAATCCAGGATAAATTAGTTTAGTACATCCTCCAGACTTTGCAGAGTAACAGGCTGTGGTGATGTATGAGAAGACGGTCCAAAAATCTAAGTCATTAGGTTCGTCATCCCCTTTATGGAATGGAATCGGCCTCTGAAGTGTGAAAAACCTTGACATCGATAGTTCGAGGAGTCTACGAGTTAATCTCCTCAATAGTAAGCTGATGGCTCCTGCTCCTCAAAGCACTCATCCTAGGAGATAGATCAGGATCACCACTCTAAACACTCTCCCCTTTCTGTAATGGAATCGCCCTTTGGAGTGTGGAAGCCTGCAAAAGGACTCTTAAGGATGCTAGATATTAGAGGCTGCATATATCACTCATAGCCCCAACTATGACACCGGTAAGGAGCAATTGAAGCTGGATACGCACCGTCTGATCAATTGTTATGCCAACTAACGATGACCCTAAGCCGAAGCTCTGTAGTAACACACTCTTTGTTGGGAAGCGTAAAATATACATGACCTCTCATGTCAATAGCATCCATGCCGCCTTCAGAGTTAAATCACCTGTCGCTGACCGATAAGTGAAAGGAAGGTAAGATAGAACAACTTAATCATGAGGAGTGATGGTGATCTCTGCCCATGGGAAATGAAATGTGTTGGTGGTATCCCACTACTACTCCAAGAAGCCCAACTCTAAAATATGGTTGGACTTATCCTCATAGAGACCCTTAATGGATTCCACAAGGTCACAAAAACCACATCTCGCTATGGTGTTCAATATGTTGGTATTCTCCGTGCAAGTCTAGTAGTACTGAGAAAACTGACCTGGAGTACAAATAAATCTCATGGAATATCGTCCCTACAAAGGAGAAGCAGATTAGTTAGTAAAAACAACGATGAAAGAAAAAGGGTGCATGAGATTTAATGAAATGGTAGCACTTTCTGTTCCTATGGTAACACGACGAGAAATGTGATTCTCTTTCCCACAATCTAGAACATTGGGAGTCCATCAGATGGCCCTCCATGAGAAGCTCGGTCCCTGGACCTTCCTTGCAAGAGGGGATCGACCACAACGTACTCTCGACATCTTGTTTCAAGAAAATACACCATGATATTATAAAATTTGGCAGCATTTCAGCTGTATGTTGGCAGTTCCAGCCATGCACTATGGCTTAAGGCTAACTGAAATCAAAGTTCTAAAAACATGCACAATGTATCAACTATGCTTAAGGCATTGCAACTGTTCAAGTAGAATGCACTATTCTACCCATGATATTTACAACACATAAGAGAGTGCCCTACTCTACTAAATCATCAAAATTCAACATGCAAGCACTTTGCATAATATGGCAACATTCTTTTCAACACTATCATGAAAGTATTTTAATGACATATTGATCTATATCTTATATTCAAACTAAGGGCTTAAACTTAAGATAGATTGATTTTAAAGAACTTCGTAAATTGGAACACTCACAATCAATGAAACTCACGAAGTTAGGTTACATTGGAACACTCAACAATCTAATTCTAAGGTTGTTTTAATCTTTGTGAGAACACTCAATCACAAATCCTAAAACTATGGTGAATATTTTGAAGCTTTTAACTTTCAAAACACTCGAATTCCTTTTGTAATTTTGTATGAAATTCTCACACAAAACTAACGAGTAACAATTATGAACAACAATCAAAATTTGAATTTCATTGAATGCAACATGGGTATTTATAGTACAAATACCTTAGGACTCCTAAACAACCTTGGTTAAACACCCTAGCTTTTCTAGGAAATAAAACAACTCCTAAGCCACTCAAAACACACGTACAAACACAAGAAATTCGGCCCTCATAAGATAAACATACAACAAGATAAGTACGCCACCTCATCATTGCAAGTTGAACTTATCTTGCCTAACAAACTCTAACAAACTACCTAAACAAAAAAATATCCTAACAACTTATCTCAATAACTAATTAACAAGATAATCATCAGATTTTAAGCTAAAAATCACAAAACGTCTTGCTGCCCAAGAACTTGGAAAAATTGCCAAAAACACGCCACACTTGCTTTGCCATTTTTGCGCAATTTTCAAGATTTCCTCAAGAAACTTCAAGAAGTGTTTCAAGATCCAATCTTTTAATCAAGAAACCTTCAAGAATCTGTTCTCCATGCATTTTAGCATAATTATGATGATTAAGACTCCACAAGAAATAATGACTCAATGCCAAATATGAGAAAACCCTAGCAAATGCAATGGAAAAAACTCATAGGCAAAAACCATCTTGTTCCCCATAATCAACCTTCCTTTCCAAATGGCGTGTGGCTTTATTCAAGAATGAGTATTATGCAACAATGACCATGAGCTAATCCAAAGCCATGTAACCCAAATGAACGAACCCCTTTAATCTCGGAACGACTTAAAATCAACTCTTTCTCATCAATGCTTGAATCTGCTTCCTGATCATCCTCCCTTTCTTCAAAAGGAATTGTCCTCAATTCTTGAATCTGCTTATCATCCAAGTAAGGAGTTAAATCCCCTATGTTAATGGTACTAGCCACGCCATATTCTTCCCCAATGTCAATCTGGTAAGCATTATCACCATACTTCTCTAAGACTTCGAAAGGACCCTCAGCTCTAGGCATGAGCTTGTGCTTGCATTTCCCTGGAAACCTCTCCTTCCCAAGATGAACCCAAACCAATTCACCTGGATTGAATGTCTTAGACTTGTGTTTCTTATTTGCGTTTTTCTTGTACACCTCATTCACTTTCTCAATTCTTGCTTTTCCGTGCTTATGTAACTTCAACATGTTCTCAGCTTGCTTCTTTGCATCTTCATGGACATACTCGTTTTTAGGAATAGCAATCAAGTCAATTGGAACATAAGGATTGATACCATAAACTACTTCAAAAGGTGAATGTTGAGTAGCACAGGTAGGTGTCCTATTGAACGCAAATTCTTCACGAACCCGTTGCAAATGAACAACCTCTCTAAAATATAAAGAAGCCACACCTATATTATCCTCAGTTTTGTGACAAGCAATAAAGTGTGCCATCTTTGAAACCTATCAACCACAACCATGATTGAATCCTTGCCCCTTTGTGTTCTTGGCAAAGCAACAATAAAGTCCATGCTCACATCTTCCCAATGCCTTTCTGGAAAAGGTAGTGGAGTGTATAATCCTTTATGAAACGTGCTTTTCGATCGTTGACAAGTACCACAACGAGCTAGAATTGCGTGCACATCTCCCACCATATTTGGCTAGTAGAAGTGTTTTTGCAACAACTCAACTGTTTTGTTGATGCCAAAGTGTCCTGCAAGACCCCCTCCATGAGCTTCACGAACCAATAACTCCCTTATAGCACACTTAGGGATATAAAGCTTGTTATTCAAAAAACTATCAACCAAGTTGTAATGACCAATTGTTTCTTGCGTGCATTGCTTATATATGTCACCAAAATCCCTATCTCTATCATAGTACTCCTTGATGATTTTGAATCCCAACACTCTTGAACCAGCCATTGCTATCAAATTGTGTTTTCTAGAAAGTGCATCCGCAACTACATTAACCTTGCCGGCCTTGTATTTTGGAACTAAGTTGAAAGATTGAAGAAACTCCACCCACTTAGCATGTCTAGCATTAAGCTTTTGTTGACTATTGATATGTCTCAATGAGTCATGGTCAGAATGTAACACAAAAGCTTGTGGTCTTAGATAATGGCTCCAATGATCCAATGCTCTAATCATGGCATAGAACTCCTTATCATAAGTAGAGTAATTCAATTTTCCTCCCCCTAACTTCTCACTAAAGTAGGAAATTGGCCTCCCTCCTTGAATAAGAACCGCACCAATCCCTGTACCACTTGCATCACACTCAACTTCAAAAGGTTTAGTGAAATCAGGAAGTGCTAGAATAGGAGTATTGCACATCTTTTCCTTTACTAAGTCAAACGCATGTTAAGCTTGCTTGGTCCACTCAAACTTGCCTTGTTTCGTGGATTAAGTTATAGGACCCATAATAGTGCTAAAATTACGAATAAATCTCCTATAAAACGAAGCTAGACCATGAAAAGATCTCACTTGAGTAATTGTTGTAGGAATAGGCCATGATGCAATAGTTTCATCTTTCTTTGGATCCACTTTGATACCCTCATGCGAAACAATGTAGCCTAGAAAGCTTATCTCACATTGCATGAAATCACACTTTTCTAGCTTCCCTTAGAGTTTTTTTTCCTTAGAACTTCAAAAACTTGTCGAAGATGATCCATATGCTCCTTTTTATCCTTACTATACGCCAATATATCATCAAGATAGACCACAACAAACTTACCAATGAAAGGACGCTATACCTCATTCATAAGCCCCATGAACGTGCTAGGGGCATTAGTTAAACCAAAAGGCATAACCATCCAATCATATAGTCCATGCTTTGTCTTGAAAGCCGTCTTCCATTCATCCCCTTCTCTCATACGAATTCGGTGATACCCACTACGTAAATCATCCAACCTAGGGATAGGAAACCTATACTTGATAGTTATGTGATTCACGGCTCTACTATCAATGCACATTTTCCACGTCCCATCTTTCTTAGGCACAAGCAAGGTAGGAACTGCACAAGGACTCATACTTTCACGTACATACCCCCTCTCCATAAGCTTGTCAATTTGCCTTTGTAACTCTTTTTTTTCTTCTGGATTGCATCTATATGGTGGCTTGTTAGGTATGGGAGCACCAGGAATCAAATCAATTTGGTGTTCAATACCACGAACTGGTGGCAACCCTTGTGGAAAATCTTCTGGAAACACATCCTCAAATTCACGCAATAATCCTTGTAGAATAGGATGATCAATGTCTTCAATGCTCTTTACTTCCTTAGCAACCAAAAGGTATACAAAATCATGAGTACTCACGTCCTTCTCAAATTGCTTTCGTGACACAAACAACACCTTCTTGTCATCTTTGGGCTTCTCCTTCTTCTTCTTGTTTAGATCACTAGGCGAAAGTGGAAGCAATACCTTCGTCTTTCCTTCTTTGAAGACTTTATACACATTGGACTCACCATCATGAATAGTTTTTCGATTATACTGCCACGATCTACCAAGTAGTAGATCACATGCATCCATAGGAACAACATCACAAAGTACCTCATCATCAAATTTTCCAATTGAAAAACTTACTAAGGCTTGCTTTCGGATGCTCACTTTATTATCATCATCTAGCCACTTTAGCTAATAAGGTTTTGGATGTCTTGATGTTTTCAATTGTAGCTTATCAACCAGTTTAGATGAAACTACATTGGCATAACTACCCCCATCAACAATTAAACTACAAATAGAATTTTGTACCTTGCAACAAGTGTGAAAGATTTTTTCACGTTGATCTTCTCCCACGGATTTTGAGTGCAAAACCCTTCTAAGAAATAAGTTGTTCTCATAAAATTCCTCCTCCTCACAGTCACTTTCTGGCTTGCATTCTTCCTCATCACCTTCCTCTTCCATGGCTTGTTGATGTCCATAGGTGTATTCATCAATCTCTTTCATCTCACGCATGGTCAACACTCTAGAAGTAGGACAATCTTTCTTATAATGGCCATACCCCTTGCACTTAAAACATGTAACCTTAGGTGTACCATCATCAAGTGTCTCAATCTTCTTTCCCTTATCACTAGTTGGAGTCACAAACTTATTTTCCTCACTCTTAGGTTAACTCATAGGCATCGAACTTGTAGCTTTCAACCCTTGATAAGGCTTAGGTGATAGGTTAGTTACGCCCCTCTTCCTTTGCTTATCTAATATTATTGCTGTCTTGCTAACTTCATCAAAGGATAAGTTAGGTTGTAACTCAATCTTGTCACGCACATCCATGTTGAGACCTCCAATAAAACGTTCAATCTTTTACTCCTTCCTCTCTTGAACTTCACATTGTATTGTTGATTTTTTGAACTCAGCAATGTAATCTTCCATGGGCTTGTTCCCTTGTTTCAATGTTGCCAATCTAACGTACAACTCTTGTTGATAATTGGTGGGAACAAACGCCTCCTCAAAAGCTTCCTAAGCTTTTCCCAAGTTTCGATCTTGCTCTTGCCCTCACGTTGCCTACTCTTTTTGATGCCATTGAACCACAGGGAAGCGTATTTGGATAGTTTAGCAACAACATTCTTGTACTTCTTATCTTCACTCGTGCCCTTGTAATCAAAATACATTTCCAATGCTAGTTCCCATTCAAGGTATGCTTCTACATTACCTTGGCCATCAAATTCATTCACTTCAAACTTCGAACCACGATCATGATCAATATTTGAAGGCTTAGCTTTAAGGCGAATAACTTCCGTCGTTAATCCCAATTCTTGCAACTTGTGTGTTTCTGCGAGATGTGTAACGAACTCATCACTATAAGTTTTGCTTTGTTTTTCTTGTTTAGTCATCGTGCTCTGCTACCACTTGATCTATATCTTATGTTCAAAATAAGGGCTTAAACTTAAGATAGATTGATTTTAAAGAACTTCGTAAATTGGAACACTCACAATCAATGAAACTCACAAACTTAGGTTACATTGGAACACTCAACAATTTAATTCTAAGGTTGTTTTAATCTTTGTGAGAACACTCAATCACAAATCCTAAAACTATGGTGAATATTTTGAAGCTTTTAACTCTCAAAACACTCGAATTCCTTTTGTAATTTTGTATGAAATTCTCACACAAAAATAACGAGTAACAATTATGTACAACAATCAAAATCTGAATTTTATTGAATAAAACATGGGTATTTATAGTACAAATACCTTAGGACTCCTAAACAACCTTGGTTATACTCCCTAGCTTATCTAGGAAATAAAAAAACTCCTAAACCACTCAAAACACACGTACAAACACAAGAAATTCGGCCCTCATAAGATAAACATACAACAAGATAAGCCACCTCATCATTGCAAGTTGATCTTATCTTGCCTAACAAACTCTAACAAACTACCTAATCAAGAAAATATCGTAACAACTTATCTAAATAACTAATTAACAAGATAATCATCAGATTTTAAGCTAAAAATCATAAAATATCTTGCTGCCCAAGAACTTGGAAAAATCGCCAAAAACACGCCACACTTGCTTTGCCATTTTTGCGCAATTTTCGAGATTTCCTCAAGAAACTTCAAGAAATGTTTCAAGATCCAATCTTTTAATCAAGAAACCTTCAAGAATATGTTATCCATGCATTTTAGCATAATTATGATGATTAAGAATCCACAAGAAGTAAAGACTCAATGCCAAATATGAGAAAACCCTACCAAATGTAATGGGAAAAACTCATAGGCAAAAACCATCTTGTTCCCCATAACCAACCTTCCTTTCCAAATTGCGTGTGGCTTTAATCAAGCATGAGTGTTATGCAACAATGACCATGAGCTAATCCAAAGCCAAGTAACCCAAATGGACGAACCCCTTGAATTTCACAACGACTTAGAATCTATTCTTTCTCATCAATGCTTGAATCTGCTTCTTGATCACATATGAAGTCTTATACATGTCTCTACATATTTCTGCAAGTGTATAACTAGTTTCGACACTTTACGAAAATGATTGAGCAAAATTCATAAATCAAAGTATTCTGGAAAAAGATACGAAATTTGCTCCTAAAGCTTAATTTATGTCATATTTGCTAAAAAAAATTTGACCAAATTTCAAGTGTTGGTGAAAGATTAGTTCATATGCACTATGTGAACTAATGATGCCGTTGAAGGTGTTTTTTCATCAAAATGAGATATTTTGCAAAACTTGTAACCATTCCCTATAATACTTTTTAGAGACATTTTTACATATAATGAGTTTGGTTTCATTCCTTTTTGCCCCAAAACTAACAAGTTTTCATGCCAATTCATTATATAATGAGGAAAATGTGCAAAATAAGTTAATTTCGTCGCTACTAGCCTAATTGAATTTTTTTCACTATAATTATCAAATTCCACATGTCTTTGGAAACTCATAAGCTCACAACTTCAATCAACTCATACGACCGGGACCTTTCTATAACAATGTTCATCTGTACTACTACTATGGATATGGGAATGAATAAGTAAGCACGCCATGATCAAATTGAAGATCATACTAGTACTTTGCAATATAGTAGAAGAGTTCAAGCATCAAATTTCATCAAAATTCATCAACAAGCTAAACTATTATGTTATTCGTTTATATTTTCTTATAACATGCATGGGCTTATCACTTTAGGATTAGTCATTATTAATGGATACCTAAACCGATTGTCCAAGAATTAATCTCTACTTATGTGAGAACATGCTCTTTTGGTCTGTTAATTAAACATGGATATTATATGATAAAAAACAATCAACAATAATTAGGACCCAAAATCACATAAAACAACCTAAATTATTGTTTCTACCTAAAAAAGTCAATTTCATTTTAAAGTCAAAACATAATTAACCAATATTTCATGAGTTCAATTAAGCATAGTCAAATTTCTATGAAAGCAATTAAATTACATAAACTAACTCAAGCAATTGAAGAACTCAAGCTGAAGATGGTGCTGATGTCGGCCTTATTTGAAGCACCTTGCGTGCGATGGTCAAAATAACGTTCCCTGATTGAATGCTTCAAGAAGAATTTTTTAAATTAAAGTAATAATTATAATTATAATATTAATGTGTTAGGGGATGTAATTAATTGCTGGAACATGTTTAAGAGAGGCTTAGAAACCATTTTTTGTTCAGAGAAAGAGAGAGGTTTGCACGAATTATGAGATAATACACGAAACTCGACATTGTTAAGCTGTCTTGAATGGACGGACAAGGTCACATATTTGTATTAGAAATGGTTAGAAAACTAAGTGTATGTGCGCTGAACTAGCGCTGAAGAGATTCATGACGAGTGCAAGAGCACCCAGTGAACCCTAGAGCGCTAGGGCGCTCTTCTTGAGTGTTGTGGCACTCATTGAGCGTTATGGCACTCATGCTTCAATTTTTGAAAGTTTTTTGTTCTTTTCTCAATTCCAATATTCGACCCTTTCGAGTGTATGTGTATCCAATTGGTTTATGTATGCTCATAAGATCAAATTTCTTTCCATATTTTTGATATTTACTTCCCTATTCCGAAATCATTTCCATATCAACTTTATATGTTTCCATAAGCCTAAAGTTTTCCGATTTCATACAAAACTTTCTAGGATTTTTTGGAAAGTTCATCGTACTTGGCCATATTTGCAAGCTTGATTTTATTTTCTATGCTTTGGATAAAATAATAATACCTCCGTTCTTTTTTAGTTGCAACATTTTACTTTTCACATATGCCGAGGCACATATTATTAACAATTTATAACTCTAATTATATATTTTTATAAATTATAAAAATTATATATTAATAAACTGCACATCAAGACCATTCAAATGAGATCCATATCGACTATATTCCTCTTTATACATTGATCATAAAATTAAATCAATGCTTAAAGGATGAATAGTGCACATTTTAAAATGTTGCAACTAAAAAAAAGGGACGGAGTAAAATAAATAAAATTTTAAGAATAAGTTTAAAGTCAAAGAACGTAATTTAAGCGCATTTCGGCCATAAGAATTTATCATAACCTTTTCCGACAATGGTTTTAGTATTGAATAAAGTTAAGGGGTATTGCCCCCTCGACCCCTAACCTAGGCATTTAGCCCTTGGACACAGATTCACTGACCGGATAGCGAGACCTTTGTCCGTTGAACAGGTAGAGGGATAGGAGCATAGATTGTGGAGTGGGGTCCAAATAGGTGAACATCTAATATTCGACACACAAATTTGGTTTTTTTTCAAGCAATCAACTTCAGGCGTAGGACCTATTGTGATGTAGACCATGTGGTACACTTTAATCATCGGCCTTTAAGTGCCACCAAATGTAGATATCTACATTTATGTTTGTTGATTTGTTGCGTGTGTATGTTGGAGTAATTGCTATTTGTTTATGAGTTGTTGTGGTTTGTTTTCTAAGTTATTGGTGTTGATTTTCTGAGTTGCTATTGGTTTTTGAGGGCTTCTGTGACTGCTGTTGGTTTAACAGTTGTGGTTTGTGTGATTACTTTTAGTAAAATATCTTTAAAATTGTTTTAATTATTCACGATTAGGTTTTGACAAAAGCAACATTTTATCGAGAAGGGCCATTTATCGCTCCAGAAACTTCTGCGAGGTTAGAGAAAAGGTTGCGACATTATTGTACACACATTGTTTATGATGTCACGAATATGTCGTTAATATACTTCACTTTGTTTTACACCCCCTTGGATCGTTCAATATTGCACTTTTTACTGTTTCCGTTAAACTAGAACAGTGTTGGCAGCTATTTGCTTAGATAACAATGTGACAATGCCTATAAGAAATTTGTAATAACAATAAATTTATTTTTTTAATTCAGCTTTAATTAATTGAAATGTGATGTGTAGTAGGAAAATTAGATTTGTACGATAACAAGTTGCGGGTAAAATGATTTCAGGAAAAAAAAAATTAATTCCTATTATCTGCTGCAATTGAAAGAAAATAAAAGGAACTATGATGCAACGGACTAGAGAATAAAGGAAACTTGTAATGAAACTAAAATGAAAGGAATATGTCCACTAATGACATGCTGGCTAAAAACCCCAACTTTAGCAAGGGTCACAAAAAGCCAGAAAAATAACAAAGTATCTAGTATCCACATTACATATTCAAGTAAAGAATTAGAGATACCAAAAGTTGCGATCAACAATACATGAATGAATGAAGTGTTTTTTGATAAGAGCTAGCATTTTGTTGTTCTAGTAAGTTGCAATTGAAATATAGGAGGATAAAAATCATGAACTTTTGAAACACCTCACAAAACTAAAGTTGTATTCAGGTATTACGAAAGCAATAATCAAGTAGTGTATGTGTAAGGTTCACCTTAGATGTACTATAACAACATAAACACAACATTGATGATATTTGATAAACAAATGAAAATATATGTAATACTCCAAGAATCAATAACATCACGAACATGCATGTTGCATGTTGGGGTGTCAAATTTAGGTTGGCCGTGTAGGTTTGGGACCCAATTGGGTTTGGGACATTTCAATTGAGGTTAGTATCGTTCGTTTTGTCCCATTGGTTCAATCCAATTCAGTTTAGCTTATCTTGGGAACTGGCTAAAAAAGTTTGTTCCTAATTTGGAAAAAGTTCAATCCAAGCTCAGGCCATTGTGGTCAGACCCACTTCAATTCAATCAAAAACGGGTCAAGAAAAGCCAACTTAGCGAGACGTCACGGTCTTTTTCATGTTATCGTCGGGTTATTTCAAACTCTTATCAGCAGTCACTACAACAAAACCGCTTTTTTGCGACGGAAAAATTCCGTCGCTAAATCCTAAAATTCCGTCGGAAAATACTTTTGCGACGGAATTCCGTCGGAAACGTGTCGTCGCTAATTCCTTCGTCGCAAAATTTTAGATTTTCCGACGGAATTTCCGTCGTAAAACGTTTGCGACGGAATTTTCCGTCGCAAAACAAAATTTGCGACGGAATTTTCCCTCGCAAATTTGCGAGGGAATTTTCCATCGCAAAAGTCAGTTTTGCGACGGAATTTCCGTCGCAAATTTGCGAGGGAAAATTCCATCGCAAATTTGCGACGGAAAATTCCGTCGGAAATTTGCGAGGGAATTTTCCGTCGGAAAACCTTAAATTTCCGACGGAATCTTCCGTCGCAAATTTGCGATGGAAAATTCCCTCGCAAATCTTGAAAATTCCGTCGGAAAATTCCTACTTTCCGACGGAAAATTCCCTCGCAAACTAGTGCATAATTTGCAACCATTTAATTTTCCATTTCTTTTGCGACGATAATTTCCGTCGCAATAGTTGCATTACTCTATTCTTATATGATAATTTGCATATTTCCGTCGGAATTTTGCAATTTCTTTCTAAAATCAAAGACTACTTCAATTCGACGGAAAACAGAGAAATTGAAGCGACTGAGATGATGAAATGAAGAAGAAGAAGAAGAAGAAGAAGTTGAGAGTGAGAGTGTTGAGAGTGTTGAGAGGGAGTTGAGAGTGTTGAGAGGGAGTTGTGAGGGAGTAAGGTGTGACGAATTGAAGAAGAAGGAGTTAGGGTTTTCTTTTTTTTTTTTTTGTTTTGCGCGACAAAATGAGTAATAAAGAGCAGAATTAATTCTGTCGGGATTTTGCGACGGAATTTCCGACGGACTAATTTCCGTCGCAAAATTCCGACGGAAAAATCCGTCGCAAAATTCCGACGGAAAAATCCGTCGCTAAATTTAGTGTTCCGTCACAAACTCATTAAATTTTGTAAGTAGTTTCGTAGGAAATTTCCGACAGAAAAATCCGTCGCAAAAGTAATAATTCCGTCGCAATTTTGCGACGGAATTAAATTCTGTCGCAAAAATTCCCTCGCTAAAAACCTGTTTTCTTGTAGTGAGTCAAAACTTTCATCTATTTGAATGAAGGTTGAAAATTGTGTGATGATATTTTTTATCAATTTGATTAAAATTGTTTAAAACAGAGTCTTATGAGCTCCTAGCGTTTATAAAAAACAATGTGTCTAAAATTAACTGCAAATTATGTTTGTTTAAATATATAATCATGTTTATTTATTATAAGTACATTACCGATATTATATACATATTAGTTAATTTCTTATTCTGCTATGATGCAACTTCTATTTTGTGAATCTGTTTCAGTAAACAAATTCAGATATGGTGAAAGACAAATGATAAATTGATACAAAGTACAATATAATAACAAATTATATTTAAAAAATGTAACGAGTTAATGTTACAGTGCATTAATGTAAACTTAAAACGTTATATCATATTCAGAACTGTATATTCATATATATACATTAACACATATATATACATCAATTAGACTACACAGAATAATATTATCGATTTACATGAGTATATTAGATCAACATAGTAATACAAGTTTACATTATTATAATTACATTAGAATTTTTATAGTCGTATGTTTAGTTAGTCATTATAAATTGAACTATAAATTTAATGATTTCTTAAATGATGATCGTTGACCAATAGAATTATACGTCATAAAGCTCAATTTGATCTTATTTTATGTCTAAACAACAAATGCTCATATATTAGAGTGCTACATATGTTAATCAAAAATAATAAACCTATGATCTTCTAAGAAATTAACAAAATCAAAAGTAAATCACATGTTTACAAATTTAAATTATATAAAATTGGTGAAAATAATTAAGGGTAAATTGCTGGCAAAGTTGGTTAAAATTATTTGTCTTTTAAATTAGTGATAACGTCTTAAAATTTTAAAATTGGTCAATGATGTAATATTTGCATTACTTCTTTGTTTCTAAAATCAAGAGTCATAATTTTATAAGATTTAACATGCATTGATGTAATATACCCCAAATACATTTAATAAATTATTATTATTTTTTTATTTGCTAGTCATACTCATACATATCAACATATAATATCAATCATTATTAAAATATCAAAAGCTTTCACATCACTAGTAGAAAATTAGCCATTAATAATGTCGTATTAGTATCGTTTCTTAAATAAATGATACTAATAGGGACCTATTAGTATCATTTCTTACAAAAAGGATACTAATATGAAACCTATAACTAGTATCATTTCTTACAAAAATGATACTAATATTGTACCTATTAGTATCGTTTCATACAAAAACGATACTAATATTGTACCGATTAGTAACGTTTTTATAGAAAATTTTGCTAACAGTACGCGTAATCCTACATTCAATAATAATACTTATTAGCATCGTTTATTTGTGAAAACAAGACTTATAACGCTTAACAAAACCCTACCAACCCTTCAGTTCACCCTCAAAACACACATATTCCAATTTATTGTTCCTTAAAAAACCAACTCTCACTCTTCAATCTCTCACCCACTACCATCACAACACACGCACTTCCCTTGTCTCACTGACCACCACCATCACTCTTAGTTCATGCCTAGCAACACCACCACAACAACAACACCATGGAAACCTATTACAACAAATCTCTCAAAACCCTTTCAAAATCTCCATTAGAGGTCGAAACTCATTCAAAGCTCCCAAACCACCCCTTTCGAAACCCTAAAATGAATTTAATAACCCAAAACTTAAATACAAAATCCCAAAACCCAACATCCAAATTCAAAATTCTTAATTCAAATCACTAGATTTGGAATTTGATGTTTTGATTTGGGGTTTTGGATTTATGTTTAGGTTGACGTTGGTGTTTTAGAATGGGGGAAAATTAAATGTTTGACATAATGGTGACGCTTCCCACACTCTCACCAATTCGAAGTTAGTGTTCGAATTTTATCACTCCAAAAGTTAAGATTTGGAATTGTATCAAAGGAGAACAAAGGTAATGTTGTTTGTTGATTTCGATTTAGGTTTTTGTTTTCGATTTTCAAATTGAGGTTTTCATTTAGAATGGTGCTTGTTTTTTATTTAGGTTGTCGTTTTAGACTTCAGGGTTTTTGTTTTTTGTTTGTTGATTTTGAATCTGGTTGTTGTTTAACTAGGTTTTATTGGACTGGGTACGGGATACAACGATTTTTTTTTTTTTTTTTGGAAACGGATACGACATTACAACAATATATATAGCTTAATTTATATGAAATAATTCATCACTAGGACCTTAGGAAGTAAGAAGATGAGACTTGAGAAGTTGGTAGAGAGAAGAGTAATTTAACAAGCTACCGAAACCGTATATTAATTAACTGAAAACAACAAGAAGTCAACAACAACTCCGTCTCAAAACATTAGCAATTTGAAATTTTTATTAAACTCAAATTAACTAAAAACACAATTTTCTAAGTTTAATCTAAAAACAATTAAACATTAATACTTAAATCACTAATAAATTAAACAAAAGAATCTAAATTAAACAATCAAAATTAAGTAAATAACTACCCATCTTAAAACAAAAAACAAAAACCTTAAATAAAAAAACAAACTAAAATTATACATAACCTGATGCAGTGATGTAGAGTTGTCGTGTCACATGAGCGGATGGTTGTCTGGGAGGAATAGTCGAACGGAGGAGGTGCCAGGAGCAGCGGAAACAATAGCAGCAACAATCGATAATTTGTTGTTCAAACTAATTGAACTAATCTAATTAAAGAGCAAGATATCTTAATTTAATTGATTAAACAAGTAAACAACAAGAAGTTAATTTGAAAACAATTAAACAACGAAAATTAATAATTTAAATTTAAACATTTAAACAAAAACTGGAATTAAACATTTACTCATACCTTGATTAAAAGTCGCGGCAGCCGACAAGAAGGTCGAAGAAGTCAAGGAGAATCGCAACCTCTCGTGGTGCACTAGTGAACCACCGAACCATTGACCCACCGTCCGCACCAGTGAACGACCGACCCACCGTCCGCAATAGTTTTTAGGGTTTTGGTTTTGTTTGCTTTGTTACAAAATGAAAGAATGAGAAACTAAATATCATACATGATTTTGAGTTTGGGATTGCTTTTTTTTAATAGAACTTCATTTTTTCCCCACTAAGAGGATGCACGTGCACCACAATGACCAAAGGTGGCTCCGCCAATGATTCGTTAGATGGGGAAGGAGAGTAGATGAGTCGAGGGTTTTAAATGTTGTGCTATTGGAACATTAGGGTTGAACATCAAAAAGAAAAACGCAAAAGAAGCAAAATGAAATCGAAATATAGTAATAACAACAAAATCTAAATCAAATGCAAATAAAATAAAATCAAACCTCATGGAAGTATATCATAGGGAATCAAAGAGTTTTCAATTCAAATACAGATCTACAACAATAGAGGTAATGAGTGTTGGATGGATCAAAATGGTGGAATTAGGGCTTCTTTGCTTTTTTCTTCTTACTTCAACTGAAACTTTACGACCGAATTTGAGTAAAGAAAAAAGAATGAAGGAGGAGAAACAGTGACGTAGACAGATGGAAGAACGATACGGTAGAAGTAGAAATGGCGAAAAGGAAAAGTGACAAACGAAGGTGGAAATCGCAAGGAATAGTTTAACTCTTTTTTTCAAGGAAATTGCAAAGTGACAAACGAAGGTGGAAATTGCAAGGTAGAAGTAGAAATGGCGAAAAAGAAAAGTGACAAAAGGAAAAGGGTTTACAAGGAATAGTTTTTGAACTGAAACGCTAAACATCGGCCGTAAAATTCTTACAATCGCCCAACATTTTTTCGCCTTTTCCCTTTTCTTCTTTAACTCATTTTTTTAACTAAAAATCCCTCCACCTCCACACTTCCTCCTCACCGGCTCTACCACCACACTTATTCTTCACTGGTCGTTGTCTACATATTGAAGGTCGTCAGTAATTGTCGGAGCAGCTTAGAGGAAGATGTCGGCTTCAAAACAACTGGTAAGTTTTACTTTGCGTTAATAGATTGAAATGTGTGTTTGATTTAGGAGGAACTTGATTGACACCTGCGCCTGATTTAGGTGAATAATGACTAAAATATGCGCCTAAATAAGATGCAGATTGATTGAGACTTGCGTTCGGTTTAGGCACAAATTTCACTCTATCTGCGTCTAAATCAGACGTAGGTTTCATTTGCTCCAAGGCAATTGTACACGGTCTTTTTCAAATGTCCATAACTATTCCTTCAGGACGCTTTACGAGGCATACAACCTGTCTTCGGAAAGTTCTTTGGGTGTACATTCCAATGCAACTAGAATCATATTCATCCGAGTTATACTACGTGAGATATAGTTGAAACAGTGAGAGTTGGTCACATTACAATCTGTGTTTGCTACACAAAGTATACTATACCACCAACGCCTGTTTCTTTTTCCTTCACTACTTCATCCTCTTACAAATATACATCATATTACACCCTTTTAACCTCCTTAAACCCCTTCCATCTCCCTTTTAACTCACTATAATTCCTTTCGTCTAAATGTAAAATATGCAGATCTTACATCACCTACACCAGATCCAGGCGCATGTTTCCTTTAAAAAAAAATATTGACATTTGCACCACATTTATACGCAATATAAATTATATCTTCGTTTGATTTAGGCGCAAATTTCACTCCATCTGCGTCTAAATCAGGTGTCAAATTTTTTTCTAAAAAAGTCAAAAAGTCGCGAAACTCCACATTTGCCGCCCTTAAAGTCGTGCTACTTGCTGCCACCATCCCCTAGCTAGACATTGAAGGGCATACTTGTGCTATAGCCGCATCAACCATTTCTTTGAGGAATTTTGACACCTTCGTACGTTTCATAGACGGTTATTTTCAGCCATGGTGTGGTGGCCGGTGGTGGTAGTGACTTGTTTGGGGTAAGAGTGAAGTTTTGGTGGAGGTGGTTGTTTCGGAGAGAATGGTGGTGGTTGGTTAAGAGAGAGAAACAAAAGAAAAGAGAGTGAGGAAGGAAAGAAGTGAGGAGGGTGATTTCGGGGATCCTTTAAATATTTTGGGCGATAGGATTTTATGGGCAATAAATAGCATTCTATTATTTTAAATCTCATAAATTGAGAAGTGTCAATGATATTTTTTTCTTTTTTACAAAAATAGCAAAGAAACCTGTTTAATTATAAACAGATCCCATAATACAAATCCATCCATACCTAAGAAACCAATTATCATCAAAAATAGGTGTTTTTGTCTAAGAAACCTATTATTTAAAAGTTCAAATTTCTCATCACATATTCCTTTTGCAATTTTTGTTGTAGGGCAAGTTCAGTCCTCCCCTATTGATCGCGTTAGCTGGTAGTACTGGCTCCTTATTGATCGTGTTACCCAACGATAATGGCTCCCTCTTACCGTGTTAGCTGATAATACTGGCTCCCTATGTCGATCTTGAGTAGTCACCATTCGTTAGAAAATTTTAAGCCTTTGACGGTGAGCAATTGAGGCTTCCTGACAACCGTTCCTCCACATTGAGTAGCCAACCCCCGTCTGACATTTGCAAGCCCTTGACGGCGAGCAATTGAGGCATCTTTACAGCCACCCTTCTATTACTTTAGTCGGTATTACTAGCTCCCTTATATCGCTTTATTCGACGTTACTGGCTCTTCTTATATCGTGTTAGTCGCCGGTACTAGCTCCCCACTTATTCTGGTAGTTGGCATTACTAACTCCCTTTTTATCATGTTAGTCGGCACTGGTACCCCTTTTATCGTGATAGGCGGCGTTACTAGCTCCCCTTTTATCCCGTTAGTCTGCGTTACTGGCTCCCCTTTTATCACGTTAGTTGGTGTTACTGGCACCCCTTTTATCGTGTTAGTCGGCGTCAATGGCTCCCCTTTTATCGCGTTAGTCGCCATTACTAGCTCCCTTTTATCGTGTTAGTCAATGTTACTTGCTCTGCTCCTAAGGGTAACTTATCTTCCTGAAGAGTACCCATATGCTCTTGTAAAACTAACATATTTGTTTCGCAGGTATTTCATACTTTGACATTATTCATCTTATGGGACTAGTCATCTCTTAAGGCTCAGTTAAAGTGGGGGCTTCTGTAAACACCTACATTTTTTCCCACCCTTAGATCGATGATAAATGTACACTACGTTGCTTTTTGGTCTTAGGAAATGCACTAAAAGGTCCAACCTAAGATAGTTTCGAAAATCCTAAAAAAACCTAAAAATGTCAAAACTTTCAAAAATATTTTAATTTTGTACTAATCAATTTTCCACATTTTTCTAGACTTTTTCATATTTTTTTTCTGTACTAGTTGTCACTCCACTCGCTACTCGTGCGGAGTTCCAAGAGGCTTCATATATGTAATGTAATGCTGCTTGTTTGATGTTATCTTATCATGGATTGTTTCAAATGGTTAATAAGTCGAGCTATCAATGTTTACATATAAAATATGTAAACATTGATAACTCGAAGTAAGCTAAGCAGTTAACAAATGTTCAACAAGGTTAATGTAGTAGATAATAATAGCATGCATCACAATTAGGTTACAATAATGAAAGGGTTTCAACGTACATTGTTATTTCAACTGTAGCTAGTTGGCATCATTTGATGTTTGTTTAGTTTTAAAAGATTAACACAGCAGGGACATAGCAAAAGTCTTAGATTATATCATGTATAGTAGGTGAATGGAGATGCGAAACTGCCATCTATGCATCTTCAAATGCTATAGAACGAACATCTCAAGTTAGGATTTTGCTCTTCGTTAGGCTTCTTGTTGGTCCGATGTCTACAATCAGTGTTGCTTGGCGGATTTGTTGCAGCTTTATTGCTAAAGTTTCCATATTATTCTAGCAATATATAATTTCAAGTTCTATATTAGCATTGTGAAAAATAGGTTGAGTTGAGTGTGTTTCTAACTGCAGAACGCTTTAAATTGAATGCATTTAAGTGTACCTTTTCTTTTAGAAACGACAAATGTGCCATTTTCATGTCTAGTAATATTTCCAGCTCTTTGCTAAATATTGTGATATGAACTGATGTAGTGTCATCAACGATATCGCCGTTGAATATAGCTCTATGTGTAGAAAGTGTGTTAGTAATATGCTGCAATATTGGTAATTTGGTAGTGCATGCTGCATAATACGTATATCTACAACTAATGAATAGTGGTTATATTTTGTGTACCTAGGTTATGCAGTTGCATTTGAAGTAGCACAGTATATGCATTCAAATGTCGATTCTTGCACAGCAGTGCAACTCTTTCCACATTTGTTGCATGCTAAGTACGTTATGATTTGTTCTATAGAGGCAGTAAGCATTGTTGCTCGAAGGCGGAAGATTTCATCTTGCAATGTGTTCTTAGCCTTTATAGTACAGAGTTGTTATGCTTGTATAAAAATATTAAATGTTGTATAATTTATTTATACAATCAATTGCCTGTTTCTGATTGATGGTTGCGATTGTAGTATAATCAAGTGTTTTGGATGGTGAATAAAGATCAATTAACTTCAAGCGATGATCTAGAAGCAAAGTTTGATGTTTTGCAGCCCTACACATGTTTTTAAGAGGGGGGATTAGATTTTTATTAATGCCATCTTTGGATGTAGAGGTTTATACTATTTCTTATATGCTAATTTGTACATACCATTGACGGAGACTATCTGCTGCGGATCCTTCTAGCTTCAAAGTTATGACAGTGGACATTGTAGATGTCAACGTGAAGCCTATATTTAAGTTTTTATTATACAAGCATGATAATTTTGCTTGTTGTTAAATGTTAGAATATAATTTGGTTTGTAAATGTATTGCAAATTAGTGTTTTGTTTGTACCTTTGTAATCTTTGCCAACTATAGCTTAGAATCCAGCTGCATCTGATGAATCCATTATGCCATGATTCTAGCAGCTTGCTATAAACATGTATTATCTCGTTCCGTATTGAGATTGTGATTGGGCGATTAACACTGTTTCATTAGCATTTTGATATTAGCAAACATATAAGCTAATCAAGAACAAAGTATATGATTAGTAAGGTTTATGTATTGAAATTAAATTTTGCAAAATCTATGATCAATGATGTGAATGTCTTGAACTTCGTTAGTCTTTCCATACGCACGAGTAATAGTACTAATTTCTGAAATGAACAAGATGATTCCTAGAACATCTGTAATATATGGAAAGTAGTGACAATCAATATTTAAGTAATAAAGTGTAGAAAGCACATATTTTTTGACAATTAGCAATGCTAACCAAAGATTTCTCCACTGTATGGATCTAGTGGAATTGTTGCAATGGTGTAGTATTCAGGGTTGATCTTTGTTGTATCAGTTGTTAGAGAAGTGATTGGTGTATGTTCGTTTATGATCATTGCATATTGATGCTTTGTGGTACGAAACTGTTCAGGTACTGGATTAATGGTTGCACTATCAAGTTCATCTTCACCTTTTCTTTGAATGATGCTTGCGAAGTGTTGAATATCATGGTTAAATAATGTCGCTCTCATAGTTGATCCCTGAAATTAAGCTAGTATATTTAAAAGTAGCTTACAATATCTTTACAGAAAAAGAGTTGCTAAAGTAAAGAATAACATACCTCTTCATCCTTGAGATTTACTCGTTGATAGCAAAGTTTGTTTGGCAATTGTTGAGGATGCCCCTTATGTATCACTTTGACTTTTGTCTTTTATCTACCAACTTTTTCATTAAGATCTTTCAAGGGTTTATATCAAGGCTTCATTCTATATAAAATTAAGCATAAGATATTTTATTAGTTGAATATAATTAATTTTAGCTTATATATGTCTGATAATATTGACATTTTAATGTAGCATTGAGAATGATGATTATTGCATGAAGTGTATGATGTGAATCTATCTTGACTATTTTGAACACATAAATATTGTGAGATTATGTTTGACCATGGTGATACAAGTTTATGTTTGCAAAATAAATGGTAAGTATTAGTGAGTGGTACATAAATATACAGAAAACCATGATTTAAGTACAAAAAAACTTGAACTTTCAGAGGTTTAGGTGTGGATATGTGTTACAAATTTTGGTAGTAGCAGAATAAGTTGTCTATTTTCTAACATGAATTTTTCAAAACTGGAATATTATAAGTGACAGTTTTACTGATATAAAAAAATTACTATGTTTGTAAATATACTGATGTTGTAAGTATAAAATGTAAAGAATACGGAGTTTCTAGCTATGGATACCTTTTTTTCCTTCTTGTTGCTTCAAAGGGATGTCTTTGCTGTTGATGTTTATGATTTGTGTTTTTGGTTGAGATCAGAACTCTTATTGAAGGTAATTGTTAGTAAAGATAGATGTATTTTAATAAAGTTTCTCTGCACTCTTTAGGTACAATAATTCAATAGATACATGTATTTCAAAAAGTGGCTTGTAACAGTAAGTTGGTCTGAAATATATTTCAAAGTAAGCTATAGTGTAAAGCATGTTTTACAGTACAATACTCCCATGCCTATATTTCTTTTCTTTCAAGTTTTGAATAGTAGAAGGTATGGCCTTGTATCTTCTATTCTGTTTATATTATTTAAAATCATAAGTGTGTACAGGTGGCAATGTTTTTCTGGATAAAAGTTTAATACTTGTGGTAGCTGAATTATTGTTAGCTAATTTTATATGTCTGTTTAAAATTTAAAGAGCATAGATTGTAAACTGCACGTTGAAATTTGAAACATTATATGAATTGATCACTTTAAAGATTAATAAAATGAAACTATGATATAATTTCTTGGAAAGCTATTAGTAGTTGTAATTATTCATCTAAAGTTTGGTGCTGTACAAAAATTATAGGAATATAAGGCTAGGCGAGTATGCAAAACCTTTAGCAACTTTTCTGATTATTGCAAAATATGGTGCCGTTAAGCTGTAACAATTACGTGCTAATTTCTCCAGAAATCTTGTTATACCTGCAACATTGAATTCTAATTCAGCAAAATTTTAATGGCCTAATATTCAGTTTTTGCATGAAATGAAATTTAGTTGATCTTAAATTGATGATTTGCCTCTAATGATTCCTGCTCTAGCAAGTATCTGATATGAAATAATATTACGGACTTGATTGTTGATTTCATTTCAGCCTGTTGCGAAAGTTATCACTGTCATTTCAGCTCGCTCTAGCAACGTAAAGTTGTCCATGTGAAAAGCATGGTCGCCGGAGATATATTCCTACTTCATTGAGAGTTTGCCCTTGAGATTTGTTGATTGTCATAGCAAAACTAAGCTTGATAAGAAACTATTTGCGCTGAAACTGCAATGGATAGTTTGATGAAGCCGATGGTCGCATATTAATTCGTGGAATAAATACCTGCTTATCAGTGTAAGAACCAGTTGCAATATCACAGACAATGAGGTTAGGAGTGAAGTTCTTGCATGTAACACCCTGGATTTTCCTTAACTTTCTACTTCCTAATTTTTCCGGAAAACATGTTGAACTAGTAGACATAATATTTATTAAACTACTATATACGAAAAAACCAAAGTATTACCGCCACCATGATAACGACTAAGGCTTTTATCAAAGTACTACGACGGAAGTCTTTAAAACAAAACAATTTAAAACTAAACTTCAAACAACTTTAAAATAAAATCAACTTTAAATTTATTACACTTCGGAACCATATTAATGGCCCTTTAAAACCAAATCAAAACTAATAATCAGAAGTCTTTCAAAATTCCAAACAATCAAATAAACGTTCGTCTCTGAAAGCAATTGAAATGAAGTAAAACTACAACCACATCAAGCACTCCCACTCCATCCCATCATGCAATGACTTATGCCCACTTGTACCTGCAGCTTTTCTTTTACTAGACAACTACTCATCACAAGTAGGTCATCGTAGGGCCAAGTCCAAGACAAAGCCATGCACACAAAGCAAACAGTCAGCAAAGTTGAGTACATAACTAATAAAGACTATGCAATAACAAAAAGGAAATAAAACATGCACTCAACTTACCTTTGACAACCTTCTTACCTGTACATGGACTCAATATAATTATTATTACATTTAACTTTTGGATTCGGCACCGAACGGGTTTCCTTTCCTTTAAAATCTCCCTGTTGGGCACCAACTTGGGAGCAACTCTAAGAAGGTATTACCTATGTCACACGAGGTGACGGATATCCGACGCATTTATAATATAAAAGAGTACAACGTCTTGTACTCCAATTAGAAGTCATAGATCACTGTTTCCAGATGACTCCCCCCTTTGTTCATACTCAAGGTATATACGTTCCAAGAGTTTTGGTGCGAATCCTCTTACACTTTATGTGATTAATAGGTTTAACATTGTTATGAATCTCATGCAACATCACATAGAGACATGCATATAATCAAGCAACCATATTCATTATCTTTACTTTAAGGTTATTCCAAATCAACTTATGTGAGTCCTTTAATTAAGTTGAACCTCCTGTACCACACATTAACTGTGAGTGGCTAATAACTTCCTTTCTTTTTGACCACACATTAAACTGTGAGTGGTATTATAACTTACTTTCTTCTTGACCACACATTAAACTATTAGTGGTATTATATGCATAAATAATTGCTCATTACTTTTATTAATCATGTGAACAAATTCACTACTACCTTTCTTGTTGATTAAGTATCTAATCAACTTTAAAAAAAAATTCTCTTCTTCCTTTATTCATAAAACTGTTGGCCAAACTATACTGATCAGAACATTCCAATTCAAGCTCATGAAAAGTTAAACTGTCTATTTAACATGGAATGTCATTAACATTAGAAACATGCTACTAACAACTTGTCATGCATGTAAATTCATGTTCCAAAACAAGCATACAAGATTCATATAAACCAGAATTTCTCAAGCATGCATTCTAAACTCCTATGTTTACCTTTAGTACTTACGTACCTTGTAAAATAGTTTTGCTCCGCCACAACTCTAGAAGTGGACTAAATCAAAGTCTCCTACAAAAGGAAAACCGAGCTAAATTAAAAATCTTGTTGACTAAGTTCTACAACAACCTTAACCAACTTCTAAATTTGGAAACTTTGTCCAAAGCATTCCTTATTTGGTCTCTATTCAATTCCATACTTCAATTTTCTTCTCTATTGCAATTATACTTTAATTTGTTTTTGGGACTTAATTATACTTTAAAAAACCTTAATAATATTTTCATGCCACTTTGGAAAAGTGGACGTCAATCTAAATTTATCAAAATTCTTTGAAAACTTCCGAAAATGACACAAATCGATCATATGATGTATTACCTTACATGATCAATTTATGCTATTTACATACCTTAGAAGGCCATTTAATTAATTTATAAAATCTTGACAGCATGTTAAACATGCTTAAAACCACTCTTAACCATCATAAAACATACTAAAATTTGTATATTTCATCATAGAATTGATGTATGATCATACTAGTGCAATTTGGGCACTTTAAACTCAATTTAACTTGCATGTTTTCATTAAAATTTCAGATTTATTTCTTAACTTTAAAGTCATGAAAAACTTATGAAAACATCATGATTTCATGTCAAAACACTTCTACGATCTACTAACATGTTTATGAACTCAATCTAGGCATTAGAACAATTTTTCATATGATTAAACATGTTTATAATATTTATTCAACTCAAATTCATGATTATAAAATTTTGGTTTCTTGGGTTCATGTTCTTAGTTTGATGTTCTTGGGTTGATATTCAAGGCTTCTTAGTTTCTTGTTCTTGGTTGATCATCTTTGTATTAGGGTAATATTGTAGTAAAGCTTCAAGGTTCTTTAATTACAAGGATTTAAGCTTCATAGTACATTTCTACACTCATCTTCAATCTCCATTTCAATTACATATTTTGTAGCTATCTTCTTCACTTTGAAGTTTTGTTTCATAAGCTTTTTCTCATGCTAAACTTGTCCTAGCATTATTGCTTTTTGTTCTTATTTTTTTCTCCAGATTAAGCTTGTCCTTGTTCTTCGTTTACATTGTTGCAAGTTCTTAAATTTCTTCTCAAGTTAATCTTGTCCTTGCACTATTGCTTTTTGTCTTAATTCTTCTCAAGATTAAACCTTGTCCTTGCTTTCATTTTCTTTATTGCTTTTGTAGTTTGATTAAATCACTTGCATAGCTTATTTCCTTATAATAATATTGATAATCTAACAAAGCGCTTTCCCGTTTCATAATTTTGTTTAGTTAGTTTATAATTCCATTGTCATAACTTACTTCTTTGTTTTAATTTGTAATCATGAATAAATATATGTTTTGAAATAGTAAAATGTGTGGTGAGTAGTTTTTAGTGCTAAGATGTGGGTGAAACCCTCACCTCCTATGACTAGCTGCCATAGATGCTGTTCCCAGGTTCCCTAACGAAGGAACGAGAGATGAAGTTGAGAGAGGACTCCCCTTGTTCGATTAATTCAAGTACCATGAGAATAGGTCCTTGGGTTATGGGATGTTACTAGTCTTCGTGATTGTGCTTAGGAGCCGTTTTGTGTTAACGCCATGACAAGAGGGCGTGTTTATAGTTTCGCTCGTCATGCTAGCTCGAGAGAGTAGACATAGCTCTTAGAATGACTTCGCCTAGATGTTTTCCCCCGGACTTGGCTCATTGTAGGATTCACATCTTCATAGTGGTTGTGAGTGGTGAATCCCGTACCTTATAACCTTTTAGTTTTGTTAATCTTGTGTTAATATTAGTGAAAGTAACGATTATCCAATCATTGGAATATGTGACATAGCTTAATCAACATTTGCGCTTCTTAGTGTCTAACATTGCTCTCATGGGATTCGATCCTTAATTGCCCTTGCTAGTAGCCTAGTGAACCTTGTACGGTTTATCTTTGGCAGCCACTTTGACAGGCTATGAAATTTTGGCGCCGTTGTCCAGGAGGAACAGTTACATTAGCTTATTTTTAGTAGAATCAGCATAAGTCAATCTGTACGTATTTGTAAATAGTGTGTCAGCCTCAAGAGGGTAGAGTCTTTGTCTCGTGGGAAATTCTCATGTTTTGACTTGGAGAAGGCTTGGCTTCTATTTTATTGTCTTGCTTAAGAAAACTCTCAATGGGATATGACTACCCAAGGAGTACATGACTTTAGTTATGAACCGAACTTTCTTGAGGAATATGGCTTTGATTATTTGTTGTTTTATGCTTCCAACTTTGATGTTCACCATCAGTATTCACAAGAACTGAGCTCACTCGAAATTGCTCTTGATGAGTACTTAAAATGTTTTAGCATGAGCTCTTGTAATTCACTTCATACTTCCCATGTTGAGCTTGCTACCAATGACTTCAGTCATGACTCTTCCCTCCTGTCACTTGTTACTGAGCTTATTAGTGTCCAACTTCCCACTGACGATGACGCTCATATGTACTATCCTCATGAGAGTTATGACTCATGAATTGTCAAGTGAAGTTAATGAATCCCTTGAAATAGCATCTAGGGAAGAAAATGAGGTCATAAATGCCATGGTAGTCTTCATACCACTACCTTCCACTTCATCTTGGGAAACACTTGACCTTATTCCTTCACCTCCCTCTTTACTTCCAACGATGCCCATACCACTTCCATTCGAGGACATTCTTGTTTGTCCTTATTTCCATGTTTCTCTTATAGAAACCAAGGCAACTAGAGTATATGGAAGTACTCCCTTTTTTTTTTAGTGTTTTCTTAGATTTGAGACTTTGTTTTCCTCCATGTGGGCACTCACTCCCACGTAAGCATCAAAAAATGGCCCTTTTACTATTTTTGATGCCATTATGAGTCATTTCTTATGTGGTTTTTAGTGATTTGAGTGGTAGTGCAGTTGGCACGCTCTTGCGATCTTTACAATGTTATTTACTAAGCCCTTACCTTTTTGTTTTCCTAGATACTTTTGATGTAACATTGATTACATTTTAGCTCCTGTGTCTAGGTGCTAAGTCAGGCTCATGACATTAAACAAGCGCTCACGGGGGGCACCCAAAGTTACTTGTACATATCTTTTGTTTTTTTAGGTCATTTGAGATTTTTAGGCTCTTCGGAGCATTTTGGTTCAATTTTGGGTACCTTTTGTCCCCAAATAAACCTTTTGATCTTCCAAGCTAAGCCAAGGAAACCCCTTGGAATCATTTGGTTCAGCTTTTGTGATGGGTTGACTAATGTTTTGTGGTAAAATGAGACTTTTGTGTCATTTTGGGTATGTTCGGTGATTTTTAAGGCATTTTTGGGAATCTGATCATCCCGAAATGCACTTAAACGTTGATTAAGCACACCAGTACTCCTATATGTTACTATGACTTTTACTTCAACTTATGAAGCCTTTATATCGCTTATTTTGGCTCATAAGTGCAATCGAGGTTTGTTTTTACTCATTTCTTGCTCTTCGGGAAAACACTGTCCCGAAAAGCATTTGAGGCTCCTTCAAACCTCATAAGTCATTTTGACATGTCATTTTGACCCTATATGATGATATCATGAAGCTCTTTATTCTTGATAAGGCCTATATAATGTTTTAGGCCTTAAAAACTTGAATTTTTGCAAATATTGCTGCTAAAACTGCTTCAGTTCAGAGGTCTAACAGACTTAGCGGCCACTGAAACCCCCTAGCGGGCGCTAGGCCAGATAGACTTTTTCCCCAACGCTTCTATCTCTATTTGTGCATAAAATGAAAATTAGGGGGGTAGCGCCCGCTCCTGTAGTGGTGCGCCTGCTAGGGGTGTCTTTTAGGCATATTACTTTAGCAAAAATTCAGTTTCTTTTATCTCATTTCTCATTCTACAAAACACGAAGCCCTTTCTTCTCACAAACCCCCATTCTCCCTCATCTTTTCCTATCAATCTGCATCATCTAAACAACTCAAAACTTCACAATTTCCCATCACTAATTTATCTAAACACTTCACAAGCAACAATTCTAAATAATTTGACAAACCATAATTGAAATTTGCACTCATCTTCAAGAACTCCAACACAATTCAAATTGGGAAAAGTTTGGGTTTCACTCAAAGTTCGAATTTGCTACCTTAAGGTTCGTTCTTGGTGTTTATAGAGTGTTTTCACACTCTATTGAGTATCATATCTTAAACCCTAATTATTTTTCAATTGTTTTTAATCATGATAAGTTTTTGAGTTCTTGTTTGCTTTTCATAGTTCCACGGGCTAGTTTAAAAGCTTCTTTTCATTCTTAATTTACACTAAGTTTGTTTATTGCTTTTCCTTTGTTATTCATTGAAGTCATGTTGGTAAAATTTTGGTTTTGTTGAAACGTTTAAAACTCTTCTTTCTCCGCCATAAGCACTGGGACGTTGCTTCGTTCTAGCTTGGGGAGGAAGCCATTTAATTGTTGATATATTTGAAGGCTTTGGTCATAAATTGAGAATGTGTATGGTGAATTCATTGTAGTTTTGGTGATTATTTCATAATTGTCAATATATAACCATGAGATGATTTTTTTTTGTGATATGTTTTTGATTATGAGGATTTTTCCCCTCTTTCCCTTAAAATCCAAATTCTTTCCTACCTTTCTTTTCCCAAAAATCCAAATAGATTTAGTAGGTAGAGCATGTAGTCTTAATTTTCGTAGTTTATTTTCTTTTATTATTTTTCCTTATTTGATTTTTAGAGCACTTAATTTATTTACCACATGCATTCAAAATGAAAAGTCCAAAAATATTTTTCCTTCTACGTCTTGTTGGTTAGTTTTAGGATTAGATCCCTATGATGTAAAAGGAGATTATTAGCTTAAATTTTCCCTTTCTCATTAGCTTCTAATGTTAGCACTTTAGAAAGGTAGTTCTCAAGCTTTGCGTTGTGTAGTAATAAACCATGTTAGATAATTGTTTGAACTTGTGTAGTGAATATTGGTTTCTTGGCTCCTTAGCTTTATCAAAAGCCGCATGAATGATCGTTTTTGAACCTTGATGAGATTTTGAGCCTTCATGCATATTAAGAACACCTCCTTGGTCTCGTTTTCTTCCTTGAGCAATTGATATTTCCCTTGTTGTGGGTACCTAGATCAAGAAATTGCCATATGACTTTGGGAATCGTGCCTACTTTACTCTTGGTTATATGATCATGGCTCTCATTTCTTTTGTTTTGTTTTTATAATCCAACTCTTCTTAGGTGTATTTTCTCTTTCTCTTCCACAAATGTTTATACTTTTTAGTTCCCCTTTGTGGTTTGACCCTTGTTTACTAAACCACACTCGTACCTCGGCCTACAACCGTTGTCACCCATGTAGTTAGTGAAGCATGTCGTCATTCTTGTTCTCTTGTATAAATTTGTTCTAGTTAAAAAAAATAAAAAGAAAAAAAAGAAACCAAAAAAAGAAAGAGAAAAAGAAAAGAAAAAAAAAGTGTAGTGGAATTGAATTACAAAAAATAATTTCCAAAGCTTTTGTAAAAAAGCTTAGATAGCAATAAAGCTAAGTTAGCAATAAGAAGTTGGTTCTTGTTCAAATCATTTGAAGTGAGTAAATGGCTTTTCATCATCATTTCTTCAATGATTATCTTTTAAATGATGAAAAGTCATATGTCTATGTTGTCTTATTCCTTTTAGGACAGTTTTTTGAGTTACAAAATGGGTCTTTGAGTTGATTTTTCCACTTCTATTTTTCATGTTCATTGGATTATAGTGGAAAATCAAGTTTTGTTGTGTTGAGGTCTTCATTCATTGCTCAAAGTTTGCAAAGTTCATTATTGAGTTGTAAATGCTTCACTTAGGGTTACCTCCTCAAAATAGCCAAACTTTCCAACTATGTCCTTACCTCAACCCCATTACAACCCTCAAAGTCCATATGAGACTGAGATGCAAAGTTCAAAGGTTATTTGATCAATAAAGTCACATGGCCAGCATATTGAGAGGGTATTTTACGCAAGATTTGAGTAATTAACCACTTCTTATCTCATCTATGCTCTTGTTTCCGTTGCAAAACTCTCTGAAGGAGTACTCCATACGATCATTGCATAATAAGGAGTATATGATGTAAATATTGGTTGAAACTCACAAGTTCACCTCAATCTACTTAGGTTGCTATTTAAATTCCTTCTTGAGAACTATGCTTTCTTTACTTTCCTTAGTGTTAAAGATTTAGTTCATTTAAGAGAAATTGTTTAAAATCTTTGTTAAACGTTTCCCTAAGAGATTCATCTAGCTTCGGGAAGTTTGATGTAGTGTTTATTTGTCTATATTTTCCATAGTTTTCCTTAGTTAGTTGAGTTACTTTTTCGTTCTTTTTCCTTAGTTTTCCCTATTTTTCCCATAGTTTTTAGTTAACTTAGTTCCCTCGCATTTTTGTCATATTTTGCTCCATTTTGTGTTGTTTTGTGTATTGTCTCATTCTTGTAGGTTTCTCCATTTTGGTATGGAGACCAAGGCAAAATATAGTGAAGCTACATAGAGTATTTAGCGTTAGTTCAGGTCGGATATTATTTTGTTTGAATCCAATTGGTCTAGTCGACGTGTTAGCATGCTTGATGGTGCATGATATTGCAAGCTTGATTAACGATATTGTAAACCATAGCTTAGCGACATAGCTCAAACAAGTAAGCATCAACCATCATAATGAGCACAAGGAAAGAGTAAATATTGTAATTTCCCTTTTATTTCACCCATATCTCTTAGAATACTCCATATTTTCATGTTCTATCAAACAGAGGTTATTAAACGTGTCGTAAGCTTCGAAACTATAGGCCATTTGCCCAATTTCGATGAGTATTGACTGAGTTATGCTCTTCTTAAGCATAACAGTTTGTGTAGTCTGAAGCGTAGCGGCCGCTAGACTTCTGCTTTCAAGCGTGTTTAGTTTTACTTCTTTGCCACTTTCTCCCATTAGAGCCCTAACTTGTTAATGTTTTTGCCTATATAACCAAAGGCAGATGCTGATGTGCCATAAAAAATCATAGTTTGAGGTAGTTAGAAATAGTTTAAAGAAGTAGACGATAATTTAGACTTTCTTTTGCTTTCTAGATTAATTTGTACTCATTTTGATTAGTGAATTAGCTCTTTAAACAATTCCATAAGTTGTAATTTAATCTCTTTTATTCCAATTCAAGGTTATTATTCAAAGTATTGTGGTTCTTGTTCTTGGTTTAATGAGTTGTTATTCAAAGTAATTTGGTTCTTGTTTTTAGTTTCTTGGGTTGATGTTCTTAGTTTGACGTTCTTGGAATGACATTAAAAGCTTCTTAATTTCTTGTTCTTGGTTGATCATCTATGTATTGGGGTATTATTGGAGTAAATCTTCAAGGATCTTTAATTACAAGGATTCAAGCTTCGTAGTACATTTCTATACTCATCTTCAATTTCCATTTCAAGAAAATATTTTGTACCTATCTTCTTCATTTCGAAGTTTTGTTCCATAAGATTTTTCTCAAGTTAAACTTCTCCTAGTGTTATTGCTTTTTGTTCTTATTTTGTTCTCAAGATTAAACTTGTCCTTGTTCTTAGTTTACATTGTTTCAAGTTCTTAAATTTCTTCTCAAGTTAATCTTGTCCTTGCACTAATGCTTTTTATCTTAATTCTTCTCAAGATTAATTAAACCTTGTCCTTGCTTTCATTTTCTTTATTGCTTTTGTAGTTTGATTAAATAACTTGCATAACTTATATCATTGTAATAATATTGATAATTAAACAAAGCTCTTTCCCTTTTTATAATTTTGTTTAGTTAGTTTATAAATCCATTGTCATAACTTACTTCTTTGTTTTAATTTGTAATCATGAATAACTATATGTGTTTAAATAGTATATTGTGTAGTGAGTAGTTTTTAGTGCTAAGGTGTGGGTGAAACCCTCACCTCCTATATGTTTTAGTGTTTCTTGCAAGTGTCTTGGCTTGGGGGTGACTAGTGTTGAATTAAGGGGTGCTTGTTCACATTTCTATGACCAGCTACCCTAGATGTTGTACCTAGGTTCCTTGACTTAAGGGACGTTACTAGTCTTTGTGATTGTGCTTAGGAGCCATTTTGTGTTCACGCCATGAGAATAGGTCATGTTCATAGTTCTGCTCGTCATGCTAGCTCGAGAGAGTAGACATGGCTCTTAGAATGACTTCCCCTAGATGTTTTCCCCTAGACATGGCAAATTGTAGGATTCAGATCTTCATAGTGGTTGTGAGTGGTGAATCCCGTACCTTATAACCTTTTAGTTTTGTTAGTCTTGTGTTAATATTATTGACAGTAACGATTATCCAATCATTGGAATATCTGACTTATCTTATTCAAAATTTGAGTTTGTTAGTGTCTAACTTTGCTCTCATGGGATTCGGTCCTTACTTGCCCTTGGTAGTAGCCTAGTGAGTCTTGCATAGTTTATGTTTGGTAGCCACTTCGACAGGCTATCACTCAACAATTTTCTCCTTTCTTTTTCCTCCCACACCTTGTTCCTCTTGAAATCTCTTCCTCTTAGGAGCAACATCAATCTTCAAGGGAGGTAGCTTCTGAAGTCTTTGCCATACGGGCACCTTCCTAGGACGCAGTCTATCCTTAATAGAAGTAATCTTGGGATTCTCCTGGACTCTATCCATAGTATACCCATTGAACAGCTATCGCACACCTCTCAAAAATAACCAAACAACTCCAACTAATATAGCTAGGGAACAAAGGATTGACTCCTCAGGGAAGCGATTAAACTCTATTTGTTCTAAAAATTCTAAATTGTGTAAGGGGCCTTTGTGGAAAATTCTAATAAAATTACTTAAACTAAGAATGAAACTAAAATCAAGAAAAATAACGGCAAAGCTACGAATTAAACTTCAATTATAATGAAAGCCTAGGGCGGTTGGTTCACTATGAACAATCAACAAACTCATAAAACATTCATTAATCAATTCGTTCAATTTCATTGAACTAGGGCAGACTGATTCTCTCGAACTTAGACTCCCTCAAAACTCCTTTACCGGGTCTCCCTCGCATATAATTTGTTTTTTTTCCTATTATTCTGTGGTCTTATTATGGTAATCTTACCTTTCGGCCTCGATTTCGACTATTACCTAGCTTACAATTAAATCTGACCACAATTTAATTGCAATCAATTGAAATCAACAATAGGAATTCAACTACTAATCAAGAATTAATTAACGAACATAAAACTAATCCATAACATGTTCATAGATCCCCTAACCCTAGAAAAGAAATCTACTCACTCATGATTATGAAAACTAACACAAAAGCTAAATTTAAATAACACGATCATAAACATAATTAATTAAACAAGAAATTATAACTAAACTTATTCAAAGAAAATTAAACTAACAAAGTAAACTAATTAAGAAATTAAACTAAACTAAGGATGAACAAAACTAAGACAAAAAATAAACTCCTTAAAAACATACGTATAAAATACAAAATTAACTCCTGCGCCTTTTTTTTAAATACAAAACTAAAATATTAAAAACATACGTATAAAATACAAAATTAACTCCTTAAAATACGTGAAAATATGGGGTATTATAGTCTACACTCCTTAAAAGAACTTTCGTCCCGAAACTTTCTGTAAATTATTATATGGAATTTGAATAGCGACTATGTTTGCTTTAAGATTTTTCATTTTAACACTATGTTGTTGTAGACTTAAGACATTTAACTCACCCTTTGCTTGATAAATTTTTGTGAACAGACATAAAACTTTACGAAAAGGTGTAAAAACTTGCAAAATTTAGGGCAAAACGCGCAAATTATATCGCACTCTACCCCCATTAAGAATCAAGTTACATCCCCGTAACTCTACTTACCTGAAATAACTCTGGATACTTTTATCTCAACATATCTTCGGCTTCCCATGTTGCTTCTTCGTTTTCGTGGTTAGACCACAACACCTTCATTATTTTGACACTTTTCCTACGAGTATCTCGAATTTTACTATCAAGGATCTTAATTTTCCTCTCTTGATAGGTTAAACTTTCGTCCAACTCAATTGTTTCAGGTTGTAACGCATATGACTCATCAGGCACATATTTTATTAGTTGAGACACATGAAAGACATTGTGAACTTTGCTCAACTCCATTGTGAATGCTAGCTTATAGGCAATTTTCCCAATACTTTGCAAGATTTCATAGGGTTTGATATATTTCTAGCTCAAACTTCCCTTCTTTCCAAACCTCATCACACCTTTCATCGGTGATACTTTAAGTAGCACCTTATTACCAACTTCAAACATGACTTCTTGACGTTTTTGGTTCGCATAAGACTTTTGTCTATCTTGTGCTGCCTGAATCTTTGCTTATATTACCCTTACCTTATCGGTGGTTTTTTCAATCAATTGAGGTCCAAGAATTACTATCTCACATATGTCACTCCAACCTAAGGGACTTCTGCATTTCCTTCCATAAACAGCTTTAAAAGGTGCCATGCCAATACTTGCATGGTAGCTATTATTGTATGAGAACTACATCAGATATAAACAATCATCCCAATTCCGTTGAAAATCCATTATACAAGCTCTTAGCATGTCCTCAAAAGTTTGTATGGTTTTCTCCGTTTGTCCATCGGTTGCTGGATGGAAAGCTTTACTCATTTTCAACGTTGAACCGAATTTTTCCTGGACACTTTTCCAAAATTTCAAAAGAAACCTAGAATCCCTATCTGACACGATATCCTTTGGAACTCCATGTTGCCTCACAACATGCTTTACGTAAGCCTTTGCAAGTTTTTCCATCCTCCAAGTCTCCTTCATCGGTGTAAACACCGCTAATTTTGTAAGTCTATCCACCCCAACCCATATGGTGTTATTTGATTTCTCGACTTTGGAAAGCAAGTTATAAAGTCCATTGATATGCAATCCCACTTCCATCTTGGTATCTCATGTGGTTGGACTTCTCCTTGTGGTCTTTTATGCTTAAATTTCATTTTTTGACAAGTAAGACACTTGCTCACGAATTCACCTACTTCCCTTTTCATCCTAGGCCACCAATAAACCTTCTTCGAATCCTTATATAGCTTATCACCTCCAGGATGAATTTAATACGGTGTATTATGACCTGCCTCCATGAGTCTCCATTTCAAATCTTCACATTTATGTGGTACACACCACCTTCCTTTGTACCTCAAGCTTCCATCTTCATGGATTTTAAAGTCCATAGCCTTTCCTGCTTTTAATTTCTCCTTTATTCTATCCAATTTCATATCTCCATCCTGGTTCTCCTTAATCTCGTCAAACACTGTTGTTTGGATTACTAAGATTACAAAGTAATCCTTCCAACTCTCCCTCCTTCACTATCTCAAAGTTCATTTTCTCCATGTCTCTACACAGTTCGTTACCGACCACTAGAGAATTCACTCCATGTCTAGTTTTACGACTTAGAGCATCCGCTACCACATTAGCCTTCCCTTCATGGTATTGGCTGGATCTACTTCATACATCAGTCACATTCTTAGCTGTAGGCCACTCTTTTACTGCTTCGATCTTGGCTGGATCTACTTCAACTCTTTCTTTCGACACGAAATTTCCCAAAAATGCGACTTTCTCCAACCAAAATTCACATTTCGAGAACTTAGCATAAAATTTATTCTGCCTTAGCATCATCAAATTTGTCCTCAAATGTTCTACATGTTCCTCTTTACTTTTGGAGTACACAAAAATATCATCAATAAAACTACCACAAACTTATCTAGGAACCACTGAAAGATCCTATTCCTTATGTCGTTAACCCAAAAGGCAAATAGTGAACTCATAATGCCCATACCTCAAACGAAAAGTCATTTTTGGTATGTCCTCATTAGCAATTCTCAATTGATGGTATCCCGACCTCAAATCATTCTAGCGCATTAAAAATATAGAAGAGTACAACATCTTGTACCCCTCCAATTAGAAGTCATAGATCACTATTCCATACGACTCCCCCTATTGATCATACTCAGGGTATACAAGTCCCAAGAGTTTTGGTGCGAATCCTCTTCCACTTTACGTGATTAACTGGTTTAACATTGTTATGACTCACATACAACAGCACATTAAAAAAAAAACACGCATGACATCAAACAAGCCATATTAACTATCATTGATTTATGGTAATTCTAAAAATAATCTTGTGTGTCCTTTAATTAAACTAAACTTCCTTTACCATACACTAATTGCGAGTGGCTAACTATTTACCTTTTCCTTGATCACACATTAAACTGTGAGTGGTTACATGTATATAAATATTTGCTCATTTACTTCTAATAATCATGGGAATAAAAATTCACGAACTACCTTTCTTGTTGATTAGCTAATCAACTTAATTAAATAACATCCTTTCATCTTTACTAAGCTATTGGCCAACTTTATCACAAATATAACATTCCAATTCAATCATGAAGAATTTATATGACTATAGATGTGGAATGCCAAAACAAAATAAAATCAAGCTTCTAATATTTTCATAAACTTGTCATGCATATCAATTCAAAGTCAAATCAATTAATAACAAACATATCATATACGATCAACCAAGCATGAGTTTTAATTCTATGTCTGCCTTTAGTACTTACGTACCTTGTGTTGTAGTGGTGATCCGCCACAACTTCTAGAAGTCAACTAACTCGAAGTCTCCTACCCAGAGAAAACCGAATCTAAATTAAAACCTTGTTGACTAATTTCTACAACAACTCGAGACTAACTTTCTACATTGGAAACTTGTCCAAAACATTCCCTATATGGTCTCTTTTCAATTCCATATTTTCTTTTAATTTTTCCATTGCAGAATACATGATTTTCGGTATTTTTCCAAAAATGGAAGCTTTGTAAAATTCCCAAAAAATACTTTAATAGCTTTCAAAATATCATATTTTGATCATAAAACACTATAGTCATGTCCTAAGGTCAATATACAATACTTAGATGCATTAAAAATAATTATGACGTACTATGTCACATGCTACTATTTTTATTAGGCATAACATGTGTTAATAAAAATTTACAGCTTTATTTATTCATTCAAAACTCCTTATAAACTCGTCTAAACATCATAAATCCATCATAAAACTCTTTTACAATCTACTATCATCATCATGAATCAAATCTATGCTTTAGAATATTTTTTCATAAGATAAAACATGTTCATAATATTTATGCCATTGATTTTCATGATTATAAAATTTGGACAGAAATATAAACCAACTTTAAAACTCGTTAAAATGAATCTAAACTTCATAAAATCATCATAAATTCACCCAAAAACAATTCATGATCATAATAGTGATGTTTAAATCATTAAAAACCATAAAATCATGAATTTCATAACTTCAAAAACCCTAATTTAAGATTTCACGATCAATCAAATAAATTCATACTTTAAACTAAATCATAACTTTATAAAAACATGATTAAAACTATAGAAAAATGATAAATCATAACTATAAACATGAAATTTGCAAGATTGAATTAAAAACAAAAGGAGAAGAAATCTTTTATATATATATATATATATATATAAGGGTTTCTAAAAATACCAAAGAGGAAGGGAAGAGGGTGGCGCACGGCGGCAAGAGGGCACAGCAGCGGCGGCAGTAGGTGGGATCCTGCGCCGGCGAGGAGGCCGAAAGGGAGGTGTGAATGATTTTTTTTTTTTTCGAAAAAATTTCCGATTTTTTTTCTCTCTCAACTTTTGAAATCCTAAAACTCTAAGATTGCAAATTAAATTTGACTGTTTGGTTTTAAGGGGTATTTATAGGCCCAAAGTACGATTTGGTGCAATTACATAAATACCCTTAATGTTTGAAATTACTTTTACGCCTTTGTTTTAAAACAATTTAGGAAACACTAAAAATTCTATCTTATAAAAGTTTTCAAAATATTTGATAAAAAATAAAATAACATGAAATATTATTTATAAACATAGAATATTTACTTTAATTTGATTAAAATTTATTTAAATTTCCTTTCTTTAATATTTTTATTGAACTTAATTTCTCAATAAAAATATTAAAAACATACATACAAAATACGAAATTAGCTCTTTAAAATACGTGAAAATATGGGGTATTACACATGTGGATTCATTTGCAGTCAAGAGTAATAAAGTATTCAAAGTAAGCACAAGGGATACAGAAGTAGTCAATTCGAACAGTAAAACTAAAGCTAGGATGAGAATAACCCATAAATCAAACTCTCTCTAAAATTAAGCCTATGAAAACAGTACAATCTTTTTTGTCACATGTAAACTCCCATTCCTAACGAATGGTAAAAACCATTCAACAGTCCTAACAAAGCAATAAATTTAGACTAAGAAAGCAATTAAACTAACTAAACACACCAAAAAGAAAAAGAAAAGAGAAAGAAGAGGTCGGAACGACCTAACCAAACCAAATTCAACCTCCAACAGGAGTCTAATTAAGCAATAAATCCAAAATATGTCTTGCTCAGAATTGAACCTGAAAAGGAAAGAAACAAACCAAACTCCAAAGCAAAAGGTTAAAAGAAAAAGTAAACTAGCATCTTTTTGTTTTTTTTTTTTGGTTTTTTCTGAATTTTTTTTTTTACTTTTTTCTTCAAAGAAATAAAAACAAACACATATATACAAAGAAATAAAAATTCTCCCCCCAAACCGACTTTTGGCCCGTCCCAAAACAAATAGCCATGAAGAACAAAGGAAGGAGGTGAAGCCGACATCTACTGACCGGGGCCCTCAGTACCCAGGATAGTACTAGTCATAGAATGGCTGGTAAGGATAGAAAGTAGGCTCAGAGCTAGGATCATAGGATGGTGCCCAGTTAGGAAGGTTCGGGAAGCCTTGGACCGTCCCGGCCTCAACATTGCTCATATTCTCCCGTCACTGGACTCTCCGCAATAAATCAACATCAGAACGGAGTCCTCGAAGAGCATGGTCAACCTTGTCAAACCACTGTTGCTTGTAGAGGTGCATATCATCAAGACGGTTCATCAGGGGTGACATGTCGGAAGTGGAGGAGGGATGGCCTGCATAGCTCTGTCTCGGAGGCTCTGGTCATGGTGAGGCTGGATGGAGCTGGGGATGAGCTTGGCCGCCTGCCTACTGAAGCAAGTTAACCATCTGAACTGCTCTCTTCTCGGAATCTGCCCTCTCCTGTAGTGGGATGTTATCAGGTGGAATCCTCTAGGGGTTATGTCCATTCGGGAGCTCCTGATAGGTAAGGCTAACATAAGCATTCGGCAAGTAGCACCATGAGATCTCTAGTACGCACCAAACAAATTTCTCTCTATCCCCTCTCTGATAATGTCTTGGAAATTTTGTAGCTTTGAGGGCAGTGATGTCGAGGTAGGGGTTCTCCTCAATCGGATGCAACTAATGGATATCCTCAACATGGCCTAAAGAGTAGGCAAGCTATGTAATCATGCATCCGATGTACATGGTGTCAGGGTTAGTGATACCTTCAGCAATCTCGGCGAACTGGCGAGCCAAAAAGAACCCAAAGTTGTAACGAAGAGGTTGCCTGGAATATCCTTTAGTAACAATCTAAAGGAGTCTAATCTCTTATGGGTATACTTGTCCCAACTCTCCTCTTGAAAACAAGCAATAAACCACATATCGAAGGAAGTATCAGAGGGCCTGGTACTGAACCTCCGATCCATTAGTTGTAGTAAAAGTAAAGGTGGAACTGTCGTCTGTGATTATCTCCCACCAAGCTCCCTCAAAGTAAAGTCCCCATTAATGCTCTGCTGTGGACCAAACTGCATTCTCAGGGTTCCATAGAAATCTCTCATTCAACTCATCCACATCCATCTCATAATACTGCCCAAAGATGGTAAAGCTGATACGGCTCTTCCTTGAAGCCGAGGGGGTCTCCTGAGTGACATGGATGTGGTAACTAGACAAGAACTCAAGAGTGAGCTCTCTATAAGTGTGAGGAACTTGCGGGGTTCTATCATCAGGGCCTATCATGGTAGTATTAATCCAGTTCCCCCATCCTTTATGATAAGCCATCCTCATAACTTCATCAGTGATTCCTAATTTGTCACAAGTTTCCTTGTGAAAGAAACTAGTAGACCGAATGGTACGGTTGGAGAGCTTCTCATATCTTTTCTGTCTCTTTTACTTGTTTTGTGGTGGTGTTCTAGAGGATGCAGGTTGCTTCCCTTTGGAAGCTTAAGATGATTCTCAAGTTCTCTGTGATTTCTTAGGACCTCCACCAAGCAATTTTCCAATGGATTTCCTCATTATCCTACAAAACATAATCATTGAAAAGCAAGGAATAGAATTCCATTCAAGCAATTTTAAAGTATCAAAACCAAAAGCATGGCGATAGTATATCATAGAAAATCATATAATGTAAGTAATTAAGGTTCCATGATCAACAAAGCGAACAAAACATTGTAGACATCAAAGAGCTAAATTCACAAACAAAGTTGAGAGGAAATTTCGGCATAACTTATTTGTAAAATCAACTAAACCAATGAGAACTACAAATTATCATAAGAAACATAACTATGATCATAACCATCTAAAATCCATTCCAATAGCACCATACTAATTCTATGTAACAATTGATCATCATCCTCAAGCATACAGTTCAATGTAAATTCTAAAGAAAACAACCATTCTTGAAAGAACACTCCTCAAGCTTTATTGGTCCATATAAGCACCATACAAGGAACTCATTTAGGAAGCCACATATGTTCAGGCTCTCAAATTCTTCACTCCTCTTTATTTCTTCGCCTCCCTACTAATTAATTCGTCTCTCCTAATTTTCTTTGTTCTTCCTCCTAGAGTCCTACAAGGCATCTATAGTGCTATCCCCTCTCACGGGTCTCTCCTACAACCTTCGTCTCCTCCCCTTCTCTTATTTGTCAAACTTCCATTGAGGCAACAAAATGGTGATTTTGGGGTTCAATTTCAGTTCAGTTTTCGAAAAATTAAGGCCAGGGTTTCAATTTTTTTTTTTTTTCTGAATACTTTTAAAGGTTAATGAAATCTAATTTGTGTTTCGATTTTAATGTTTGATGACTGGGATCTGTGTTTATATACATATATTGCTAATATTCTCCGTGTTTCTTTTTATGTAGATGGTGAATTTACTTAATTTTCTCATATTTGACTAACTTCGATATTTGGGTTATTTTGGAGTATAATTATGAACTTAATTTCATTTAAAGCCTTGCACTTGCAATGGCAGGGGCGGGGGTCGTCGCTTTCATTGTCAGTGGCTAAGGGTGACGGAGGCTAATGGTGTATTTCACAAAGTTGATTTGATTTTGGACAAAATTTATTAGATTTTTATCCAATCCAATATGTATTCGCTCGAATTCATCATAAATTTTCTTTTGTATGACATATTTTTTTCCCGAATTACCAATTTTTTAGATTTTGTGAAGCTCGTACTTCATTGCAGATTATACACGTCACTTCTTTATAATTCATCTTCCAATATGTTCACTTAATTTACATGATGATTTTCAATTCAAAGTTGATTAATTGGCAAGTTTTTTTAGGTTTCTCATAAGCCATGTATGTAGGCGTTTACGTATCCTAATTTATGCCACTCTAAATTCACAATTCTAAAGACCATTTTATTGAGATACATTTTTAGTTATATATTGTTCGATGTTAATTTTTGTTGAATATGATACTTAAATTCTGATTATTTGTTCAATTGTTATACATTGTATTGAGGTGCATTTATATATCGTTAGATCTTAATATTTGTTGAGCATGATTCTTAAATTTTGATTATTTGTTTAATTGTTATACATGTTTTGTAGTTGAATATGTTTTTGATATTATCTTGGATGAATACGATTCATAAGCACTCATAATTTCTTATTAATTTTTATTAATGTCATATGTATACAAGTCTTGTTGAACTTCGAAATTTTGGTTGTTTTAAAGATGTTAATATTTTGCCTTATATGGGACTATTTTAGGGCTTATATGGCGCATTTTGCTAGCTATTCTGTGGCTGGTTTGGTTGCTAATTTAGGGTGATATGGGGATATCCATAACATACCATATTTGGGACAATTTTGGTGTAATTTTAGTGCCATATTTGATGCAGTGTTGATGGCTGATCTGTTGCAGTTTTATCATTCGTTTGTGGTAGTTGTTGGGCTACATTGATTTTTTGGGGGTTTTCTTCTTAGACCATACCTGAGACAACATTTGACAATTTTTGGGATGATTTTTTTAGGATTTAGTGGACTAGTTACTGAAGTATTATGGCTTGTATAGTGTGGTTTCAAGTCTGATTTAAAAAACAAGTTTAGGGTCTGATTTTTTGGGGCTTTGGGAGTAATCTGGTGTAGCTTTAGGGGCTGATTTGGTGCAGCTTTGATGGATGATTTAAGACTAATTTAGTCCATTTTTCTTGGTTGCCTTAGTGCTCCTTTTTGCTGCTGACTTTTTGGTGCCTTTTTGCTGCTGATTTTTTGGTTGTTCTATAATTCAATGTCATTTTAAAGGGTAGTTTAAAAGCTAAATAATTATTTTTTTTTATTGGTGTTTTAGTATTATTATTTTCCTAAAAAATGATAAAATTCTCATATACCTAAAGCATAGAGTTTCCTCGTAGTCTAGTAAAAAATATTAAGTCTATCTGAATGTTTGATCCCAATAATTGTGTTATTATAGCACCTATCTTACATGGTTTAGAAAACTCATTATCTGACGATAGTTTCCAACACTACATCGTAAATTGGTGTGCACTTGTTAACCGTAAGACTTTTAAACGATAGACTACTAAATTATTGATGCTTCTGTATGAACACTAATTTACATCTTATCTTTCATTGTCTTTTTTTTTTATATAGTATGTTTATCTTAGGTCTTTTCAAGTTCCTTTATTCTTTTCCTTTTGTGTTTATAGGTGAGTGAATAAAATGGAAGAATGGAACCCATATTAACAAATTTCAGGAAAGCATCTCCCTATGTCAACAAAAAAAACCATTATTGAAGATGCCTATTTGTCCAGCATGATTTATTTTTATCAAAGTTGTATCATTTGATTCCGAAGAGTCCAGTAGGAAGTTGAATAAAAGAACTTGAAAGTAGAATTTGATTGCTTTAGGATAATAAATTTGATTTCTTTGCTGGTGTCATATTGTGCTTGTGATTAAATTTGCTTTATGTCAAGGTTGGTATTCTTAGATCATACTTGCTTTCGGTTCTTAATGTGCTTGTACTTCAATTATAAATGATTTGTTATTAGTAGTCAAGGAAATCCTAGTTTGTTCAGAAAGTAGTCAAGGAAATCCTAAAATGATTTGTCATATTACTAGTCTTGCTTGATATAAATTGTAAATATCCTGGTTTGTTCAGAAAGTAGTCAAGGAAATCCTAAAATGAGTTGTTTATTGATGGAAATCTATTATTGATCCCTATTATAAGTCGATCTTTTTGCTTTCAGTTTTTTCTATTACTTGTATAGAGCTTTTAATTGTCTCGAATGAGGCATCAGGTAGATGTAATTGCGAAATTTTTCTTAAATTATGAATGATCATCATAATATTTGATATGCCACAATTTGATTAGCATATGTAACTATTTGGTATGTATTGACCTTGTATTGTTCTCTGTGATTTGACATGATATAGTTGTTGAGTTTGTGCTAAAAGTAGTATTTTTCATGCCATGGTAAATTATTAATTTTATTTTTGCTAATTAATTTTTGTTACTTCTTACGGGAACAAGAAATTGAAGATCAAGAAAATGACCATTCATTTGAGTAAAGCATCACAGAGCTACGGTAAACAAATACACATATAGGCAGTGAGATACAAGATAAAGAACAAAATAAGGATCATTGAAGATTTAGGATTCATTTCAAACAAGTATAGATGAATAAATTTCAATTCAATCATTTGTTTATACATATTTGGAAAATACAGTAACTGTTTTATTCATATGTTATTTAACTTTAATATTAATGTATTCTTTGAATAATCAAGATGTATATGATTCAGAATTTTTTATTTTATATATAAAATTATTGTGAATTACAAATATCAATATTATTGTGGTTGATATTATTTTTCTAAATTATTTTTGTTATTTTTAAAAAACAAAGACAAAGTGTTATATATTGTAGTACTAGTTCGGTATTACATTAAATTATAAATATGATACATATTGAATACAAAAGTGTTACTATTGCTAAATGGATATGATATTAAAAGAAAAAAAAAATGTTACTTATAATGTGTATAGTAACACTCTGAAAATGTAACAGTAAAATTTTAAAGTGTTACAAAAGTTGTTTGTGGTCACACTTCTAAAAGTGATACCATTAGCTTTAAAAAGCGTTACACTTGAGCATAGGTATCATGAGTAGATGTTTCACTTGTAAAGTGCTACCCATTGTCTAAAGAAACACTTTTTTGCATTTATGTAACACTTTTATGGTGTTACTTAATGTCATTTGTGTTGTAGTGCACAGAAACCAACTTCAAACAAAATATGGCTTTAACATTCATTCAAAACAACTCCAATAACAATTTGAAACCAATATCAACTAGTTAAACGTAGTAGCAACTTCTAATCAAATTTCTAAGCATTACAATTCACATTATGAAGGTACTACTAAAAGTTCATGAATGAAATTAGAACAAAACTAAGCATACAATTCAACTCATAGCTTTATTAGCTCTATTCTAAGCAATTTAAACATGAATTTAACTAGTTTAAACACTTCTGTACATCAACAATCGTAAAAAATTTCCAACACAACCTTACTCATCAAAATAGCACAAAACTTCTAGTTACTCTGAAATTTAGCTTTTGTGTTTTGTACAGCTGAGGTTTTATGGTCTACTTTTGGCAAAACTGGGTCAGTTTTGCCTAAGTAGGTCTAGTTTTTGTCTGTTTTGTTCTTTTCTTTGGTTTAGATAGTTGTGGTTGTATAGATGTGCTTTTTTGGACTTCTTAGTGCAAAACTGAGTCAGTTTTGCCTAAGTAAGTTATAGGTTGTAATTTCTTTCTTTTTGGTAATAAAATTGCTTACATTTTTTTAAAAAAAGAATGAATGTCCTTTTTGTTTGGTTTTGTATATAAATGCCGAGTTTTGTTTTACCAAAAAAAAAAATTATAAAAAAAATTGAAATAAACATCATATGACGCGGGTCTTAGGCTAAAGCGCAACATATAGCGTTTTTTGGTGGGAAAAAAGCTATATGCTACGCTTTTACTTAAGAACCGTAGCATATACTACCTATTATATGCCGCACTCTAGGACCGCAGCATATAACAACCTTCTAAATGCTGCTACTGGGTTTGCTGCAGCCCAAACACGCAGCATATACCCTCTAATTAACCGCAGCAAATGAACCTTTTTCTACTAGTGATAGATGTTTTGCTACCATGTTTTCTACACCTTTCTTATCCCGTATTTCTAGGTCAAACTTTTAAACGAGTAAAATCTACTTAATAATTCTCAGTTTTTCTTCTTTCTTCCCAAGTTAGTACTTTAAAGCTGCATGGTCAGTATAAATAATAACTTTCGAACCTATAAGATAAGAACGAAACATATCTAAAGCATATACTATAGCAAGAAAATCCTTTTCGGTTGTTGCATAATTTATTAGTGCTGGATCCAATGTCTTACTAGCATAGTAAATAGCATGCAAAATTTATCTTTCCTTTAACCTAAACCGCACCTACTTCACAATCACTAGCATCACACATAATTTCAAAAGGTAGATCCCAATAAGGTGATAAAATGATAGGTGCTGAGATTAATGCCTGATTGATAAAATTAAAAGAACATGTCATTCATCGGTGAATTTAAACTCAATGTCCTTCAATAGCAATTGAGTCAAGGGTTTAGCAAATTTTAGAAAAATCTTTAATAAATCGACGATATAACCCTGCATGACCTAAGAACTTTTGACACCTTTTACACTTACTGGTGGAGGTAATTGTTCAATAACCTTAATTTTAGCTTTATCGACCTCAATACCTCTTTCACAGACCAAATGCCCTAAAACAACTCTTTCTATCACCATAAAATGACATTTTTCCCAATTAAGAACCAAGTTCAACTGTTCACATCTTGTAAGCACTTTAGTCCAATTAGCCAAACATGAATCGAAAACAATACCAAAGACACTAAAATCATCCATGAAGACTTCCATTTTAGACTCTATATAATCGGAAAAGATAGCCATCATACAACGTTCAAAAGTAGCAGGAGCATTTCATAGACCAAAAGGTATTCTACGATAAGCAAAAGTACCATAAGGGCAAGTAAATGTTGTTTTCGATCTATCATCAGGATGAATAGGGATTTGGAAGAAACCTGAATAACCATCTAAATAACAGAAATATTTATTCTTTGCTAACCATTCTGACATTTGATCAATAAAAGGGAGAGGGAAATGATCTTCTTTAGTGGCAACATTTAATTTTCGATAATAAATGCACATTCTCCAACCTGTAACAACTCTACTAGGAATAAGTTCATTCTTATCATAACGCACAACAGTTGTTCCTCCCTTCTTAGGGACTACGTGCACTTGACTTATCCGTTGAGAATCTGGTACAACATAGATGATACCTGCATCAAGGAGTTTAAGAACCTCTTTCTTTACCACCTCTGCATATTAGGATTAAGTCTCCTTTGTCCCTGTGTACAAGGTTTATGGCCTTCCTCTGAATGAATTCTATGCATATAAAAATCAGGGCTTATACAAGACAAATCATCAAGTGTATAACCAATAGCCTTTTTATGAGATTTAAGAACAATTAATAACTTTTCAAGTTGACTATCAGTAAGCTTAAAGCTAACTATGACTGGATACATCTCATTCTCATGTAAGAAAGCATATTTCAAATTAGAGGGAAGGGGTTTCATTTCAGGTTATGTTACCTCCATGACAAAAGATGATACCTTTGGCTTTCTTCTAGAGTCATCTTCTCACTATTCAATTCATGATCTATGGCATCGATTTTAGAATCTCCTTCTCCTACATCAGCATCCAAACATTAAATGGCCTTTAAAGGATCCTTTTTATGGGATCGAGTCATGCCATCCAAAACATTTCATTAACAACACTGATCTTATAACATGATTCATCTATCATGGGGTTTTTCATTGCATTATTAAGAATAGAAGTTACTTTATCTTCTCCTACTGAAAGGGTTAGACTTCCATTTTTTAATCAATAATAGCACATCCAGTATGTAAAAATGGTCCACCAAGTATGATGGGGATATGAGCATCCTCATCAATATCCCAAACAACAAAATCAACAGGATTAAAAAACTTTCCTACTTTAACAGGCACGTCTTCCAAAATACTCTTGGGATATGTAATACCCCATATTTTCACGTACTTTAAGGAGTTAATTTCGTATTTTATACGTATGCTTTTAATATTTTTATTGAGAATTAAGTTAAATAAAAATATTAAAGAAAGGAAATTTAAATAAAATTTAATCAAAGTAATTATTTTATGATTATAACTAGTATTTCATGTTATTTTAAGTTTTACTAAATATTTTGAAAAGCTTCTTAAAATCGAATTTTTAAAGTTTTCTAAATTGTTTTAAAACAAGGGCATAAAAGTAGTTTCAAACATTAAGGGTATTTATGTAATTGCACCAAATCCTACTTTGGGGCCTATAAATACCCCTTGAAACAAAAATTTTCAGATTTAATTGCAATATTAGAGTTTAGGATTTCAAAAATTTTGATAGAAAAAAAAACTTCCACGAAAAAAAGTATTTGTTCGAAATTTCGGAAAAGGAAGAGGAAAAAAAATCCCTTCGCCTCCTTCTTCTTCCATCGCTCTCCTCTTCGTTGGCCTCTCCTCCGCTGCACCCCACCACTGCCAAGCCGCCAGCCACCCAACCGACCACCTTCCTTCTTCCTCCCCTTGGTATTTTCGAATCCCATCTATTTAAAAAAAACTTTCTTCTTCTTCTTCTTCTCTTTTAATTCAATCTTGCAAATGCATGTTTATAATTATTATTTATCATGTTTCTATAGTTTTAATCATGTTTTTATAAAGTTATGATTTTGTTTAAATTATGAATTTATTGTTTTATCCTGAAATTTTAAATTAGGGTTTGTGAAATTATGAAATTCATGATTTAGGGTTTTTAATGATTTAAACATCAATATTATGTCCATGAATCTTTTTTGGGTGAATTTATGATAATTTTATGAAGTTTAGATTGATTTTAAAAGGCTTTGAAGTTAGATTAAATTGCTGTCCAAATTTAATAATCATGAAAATCAATGGCATAAATATTATGAACATGTTTTATCTTATGAAAAATTATTATAAAGCATGGATTTGATGCATGATGATAATAGTATTGTAAAAGATTTTTATGATGGATTTATGACGTTTAGATGTGTTTTTAAGGAGTTTGGAATGAATAAATAAAGTTGTAAATTTTTATTAACACATATTTATGCCTAATAAAAATAGTAGCATGTGCCATAGTAAGTTATAATTATTTTTAATGGATCTAAGTAATGTATATTGATCTTAGGACATGACTATAGTGTTTTATGATCAAAATATAATATTAGAAATGTTTTTAAGTGTTTTTTAGGAATTTTATAAAGCTGTCAATTTTATAAAAATACCGAAAATCAGGTATTTTGCAATGGAAAAATTAAAATAAAGTATGGAATTGAATAGAGACCATATAGGGAATGTTTTGGACAAGTCTCCAATGTAGTAAGTTAATTTAGAGTTGTTGTAGAGCTTAGTCGACAAGGTTTTAGTTTAAATTCGGTTTTCTCTATGTAGGAGACTTCGAACTAGTTGATTTATAGAAGTTGTGGCGGATCAGCACTACAACACAAGGTACGTAAGTACTAAAGGCGGATATAGAAATAGAATTCATGCTTGGTTGATCTTATATGATATGTTTGTTGTTGCTTGATTTGATTGTGTATTGACATGCATGACAAGTTTATGAAAGTATGAGAAGTATGAATTTATATTGTTTTGACTTCCAAATCTATAGTCATATAAATTCTTCATGATTGAATTGGAATATTATAATTATTTTAAAATTTGCCAACGCTTAGTAATGAAGAAGGAAAGTTATTTAAGTTGAGTAGTTACTTAATCAATAAGAAAGGTGGTTTGTGCATTTTAATTCACATAATTAATTAAACTTAATAAGTAAATATCTATGTACATGTAACCAATCATTGTTTAATATGTGGTCAAGGAAAAAGGTAAATAGTTAGCCACTCACAGTTCATGTGTAGTAAAGTAAGTTTAGTTTAATTAAAGGACACACAAGCTAAGATTATTTTTAGAATCAAAGATAATTAAAAAGGCTGTTTTGATTCTATGCATGCTTTTATGTGATGTGGTATGTGAGTCATAACATAGTTAAACTGGTTAATCATGTAAAGTGAAAGAGGATTCGCACCCAAACTTTTGGAACGTATATACCTTGATTATNTGCTTGACTAGGAATTGGGGGGGGGGGGGGGGAGTCGTATGGAACAGTGATCTATGACTTCTGATTGGAGTACAAGATGTTGTACTCTTTTATATATATTTTTAATGCGCTGGAATTCCGTTGCTTTTTGTGACATAGGTAATACTTTCCTGGAGTTGCTCCCAAGTTGGTGCCTAATATGGCAATTTTAAAGGAAATGAAAATTGTTCGATGCGAAATCCAAAGTTTAATTATTCAAACAATTTTTTAAGTTAAGTCTATGCACAGGTCAAAAGTTGTCAACGGTAAGATGTATGTATGTTTTACTTTTAATTTATTTTGATCTTGTTGCATAGTCTTTAGTAATTATGTACTCAGCTTTGCTGACTGTTTGTTTTGTGTGCATGGATTTGTCTTGTTCTTGGCCCTAGGATGACCCACTTGTTAGCCAGTAGTTGTCTAGAATAAGAGAAAGCTACAGGTACAAGTTAACATAACTCATTCATGTTGGGTTGGAGTGACAATATTTGCATTGTAGTCTTCGTAGCTTCTTAGTTTATTTGCTTTTGGATTTAGTTAATTATTATTTGATGCTGTTTTTATTTACGAAGTTCAAAGTTTTTGATTTTGAAGGGCCATTAATATGGCTCCGAAGTGTAATAAAGTTTTAAGTTGGTTTTCGTTTGATTTGAATTTTGGGTTGACTTGAGTTTATTTTAAAGATTAGTTGTTGTTTTAAAGAGTTCCGCTGTAGTACTTTGATAAATGCCTTAGTTGTTATGACGGTGGCGGTAATGCTTTGGTTATTCCTAGTTATTTAGGAGTTTTAATAGTTACTACTCACTATTATTTATAATATGTTTTCCGGAAATCTAAACAAGGAAGTTAGGAAATTCCAAGGTGTTACAGGATATTTCATAGTCGTATCTGCCATCTGCAAAGTAACATTAGTAACTTTCAAATCTCCCATGTCAAGCTTCCTACAAATTGATAAAGGCATAACACTGACACTAGCACCTAAATCACATAAATCTTTATCAATAAATAAAGGACCAATATTACATGGAATTTAAAAGCTATACGGATCCTTCAACTTAGATGGAGATTTTTTATGAAAGATGGCACTACACTCCTCAGTGAGTGTAACCGTCTGTGTTACATTCAACTCACGTTTCCTGCTCAAAATATCTTTCAAAATTTTGGTGTAAGTAGGAACTTGAATAATCAAATCAGCGAAAGGCACAGTAACATGCAAATCCATAATTATTTCTAGAAATTTTCGAAAGTGATTATCATTCTTACTCCTAGTTACCTTGTTTGAAAAAAGCAACGGCACCTTTGAGGGGGGAATTGTATCAGCAACTGAATTAGCTGCAGGAGCATGCTTCGTAGTTTCTTCCTTTTATTTTGAGGCTTCATTCTCCTTCTCTACAGTTGTTTCTTCAAGGTCTTGAATTACAACCGAACTAGTCCTCTTTGTTCCATCTCAAACATTGTTGGTGTCATCAGTAGGCATTCTAGGACCTTCATAGTAAGTACCCCTCCTTGTAGAAATAGAATTGCGATGATCCCGAGGTGTATTTGAAGGAGAGGTTGAGGAGGAAGTTGTCCTTGTTACCATTGAGCTGATGATTGAGCGATTTGTGCAACTTGAGTCTCCAATTTCCGGTTGTGAGTTTGCATGGCTTCCATAGTTTTTTGCATCTGCATCATCATATTCTTCAGTTCTGAAAACTCATTGTTGGTTGGCTATGGAGGTTGTGGGAGCGGTGTTGGAGGTGGTGGTCTACTGAAACCCGGTGGATGAAGTAGTGCAAATCGTTGAAACTGCTATAGTTGTGGCACAAACTGCTGCTGCTGCTGCAAATTACACAAACTCACTATTTTAGTTCATTTCAAGTTCATATGAACTATATGAGCTACATAAGCTAAAAACTCCAAAGTTCCAAACATCACAATACTTCAATTCATGCCATTTTCAAGTCACAAATGCATTCTTATCAACAACTCAACAAAGTAAATCAAGTTTCACTCATTCATTCACTCAAAATCATACCTTCTACTTAACTACTTCATACCCTAAACTAACAACCCAAGTTTCCACTCAAATCTCACTCGTTTTGGTTCAAACCACTTCCTATGTGTTCCATCTCATAGAAGCAAAGACATGCATCAACTTCTACATTCCTACACAAGAACAAGAAAACCCAAATTTTTGGGTCACTACTTACTTCATGAGTTCAGTGAGATAAATTGCAAAAATTGAGCAAAAAACTGACAACATGAACTAAGTTTCGGCAGCTTACATTGTTAGTGAGCAAGTCCACGCGAAAATCTGAGCTCCAACCTACAAGCACAACAATGGAGATTTTGGGGTTTTTGTTTAGTTGGTTTGAAGAAAAAGAAGACCAAGAAAGAAAGTGTGTTTGTGTGAGTACAACAAAACGCGGGCAAACACAACCAAAAACAAAAATAAATTCAAACAACTAGCTTACATGGACCAATCAACAGTGAGAGGGCCCTACACGAACTCCTAGGGGCTGAGGATGCGTCATGGCGCAAGGCTTGCGCCCTGGCGCACATGTCGCGATTTTTGGGACCCCCTGTGAGGCTCACTTTGCACTTTGGGGACTTTGTTTTTGATCTTCGAGCAAGATTTTGTTCACATACTCCAACATTCCCCGCCGCCAATTACAAACATTCTTCATCAAAATTACCAAAATGCCCCCAAAAGACGAATCAGGTCAAAAGTTACCAAAATGCCCCCGAAAGACAAATCAGGTCAAAATTACTAAAATACCCCCAAAAGCCAAATTAAGTCAAACAAATCAGAACACAACAAATCAACAATATACAACACCATGACGTTTTCCTACGGCGAAGTTGAGTCTAAAGCAGAAATGTTCAGATCGTCAGACGATCAACCTTAATCTCAAATAGTGTATCTCGAGATGGTATAGACGCCTTCTCTGGAACCTCCTACACGATCCAACAACATCTGAAGGAGACCTTTCTTCATCCTCAAGAAACGTAGCACTTTTCGAGGATGTATCATTTTGGTGCTGGTAAAACTAACCCTTTTGTTTTGTAGGTACCGAGTACTTTGACTTTCGTTTTACGAGACTAGTCATCTCTACAAACCCAGTCAAAGTGGGGGATAACTGTAGACCCCTATTTTTTGTCCCACTAACCGGCTAATGATTATCTTGTACCACCTCGCAAACATGTCCGATTCTTGAAAGCAGATTGCTTGAAAATAAATACATAACTAAAAACCGTTGCCGATAGGAGTTATCCGATGATGAGTTATGATGGTCAAAATACGCTTAAAATAATTTCCTAATTTCCATTTTATATTTTATTTTTATTTTATAATTCATTTTATTCACATTTAGTTTCATTTTTTTAAAATAAGATAATTTAATTTAAGCTTATGAATAAGATCGGATTCGACAAGCCATCTAGAATGGTTTATTCGGTTTATGGTTGCTCTAGGTTATGGAAGTGTATAAATAGTTGTATGGAAGTGAATTTCGTATCATATCATAATATATCGAAATATTTCGGTTTATTAAAGTAAATATGCGAGATATGGAAGCATCGGAGATCCTCCGCGAGAAAATGGATATTTGGGGTTGGAGCACCATGACGCGGGAGAAGCGCCTCGGCGCACAGCAAGCGCCCAGGCGCTCCAATGGCATGTGCAATAGCGCAGCTGGTGCGCCCTGGCGCAGGCTTCTGTGCGTTCTGACACTCCTTCAGTGCCCAGGTGCTCGCTTACGTCACTTTCAACACTATATATACCACCCTCCTTCGACCTTCATTTACAACTTCGAACTTCAACATCTTCACAACTTCTTCTTCTCTCACACACTCTCTATCTCTACTTCGTCTCTTTCTCTCTCTAAACTTCTCTCGGTTTTCGTGCCCTACTTTGGAAACCGTTCATCATACAAAACACTTAATATTAATATTAATTGTTGTTATTACTTTATTAAGGTTCTTCAAGCTCTCGGTTCTAAAGGTTCGTTAACGAATTGCATGAAAGGTACTTCGAATGAGGTCAAAAACATTGAAATCATCATCTTGAGTTCTTCAAAGGAGTTAATTTGCATGGATATGTGTTTTTAATGTTTTTATTAGATAATCGACATGTTATAATTAAATTCACGTAATATTGAGTAGTTCATGATACAACCTTAAACTAAAATCAATCTTAAGTAGAAATCTTGCTTCAGGTTTTACGAAATCCATGCTAAATGTTTAATGCTTTATAATCACATAGAATTCATGTTTAGCTCAAAATACCTAAAAGCATTCTTCAACTAATCCAAGATCAAAATCAACTTAATCCTAAAGCGATCACCCATGCATGTTAAACCAGAAATTATGTGTGCATTAACTAAAACCCGCTTAGCCTTATTTCCATACGTATTTGTAGGTCTAAAGCGGAAAACTGAATGCTATAATTCCATATTATGATTGTGAAATGACACATGAGAATAATTAGAGGCCTCTATACGCGGGGGGGGGGGGGGGGGACACTATGACTACTGTTGTCCTTTCCCTCTGATACGCATATCAATGAGCAAAACTTCGAGGGTTTGGTTTGATTGAAAGTGGAAAACAAGAAGCAACCATGGGGGAGTTAGTGGCTTATGGAGACACAAGGCTTCTTGGGTTGGCTAGGGTGGATTTCTACGTGTGCATGGTGACATGCACAAGCTTATTCACGTAAATATAAAGCAAGTATAGTTAGTAGTTTAGAAGTGTTGAGCTATATGGTTTTCTTCCCACGTCATTTGATAGGGTTTTACCATATGGTGTTTTGTTATTTTCTTGATTAATTTATGAGTCAAGGTTGATGGAATCAAGCATGAGAAACACAAAAATGGAGGTTTCTTGAAATAAAGATTGAATCTTGAAGAGGTTCTTGAAGTTTGAAATCGCAAGTCCAACAAAAATCAACGAGAAATCAAGCAATGCATATGGCGGGATTTTGGAAGATTTTTAAGTTATGGCAACGTTGTCAACGTGGTTTTTCAAGTTGTTTGACTTGGTCAACTTAGTTTGTTATTTCGGAAATATAGTGGCTAGATTTGATTTGCAAAATATCTAAGATTTAGACTAGAAATCAGATTACAAATATATGGTGCAAAGATATGTATCCGGTTTTGTTAGGATTTTCTTGTTACCTAATCTTAGTTTGTTATGCCATATCTAAGGTAGTTAGGATATGTTTAGATTTCTGAAATATTGTGTGGTATGTTTAGCCTATAATAGGATGTAAATTACATCAATAAAATTCAGATTAAAGCGATTAAACACAAAGTGTTTCCGGTTTCTTTTTGTTTCACGAAGTAAAACAATTTTTGAGAGTTTCTTGTGAGGATTCGAATTGAGTGAGTGGTGCTTTGCTTTATCTCACGTGAGGATAGTTCTTAGGATTTGAGGGTGCTTTGCTTTAATCAAATTCTACTAATTATTCGCCTTAGAAGTTCAGATTTTGGTGCGCAGCTTATATCAAATTTGAAGTCTAAGTTTCTTTGTGTGAGTGGCGTTTGTCTATAAACAAATTCACATCAACTTTTGGTGCTTTCGTTGAGAGATTCATTCAATCTCAAGTGTTCAATATCAATTATCATGGCTCAAGAAGGTGGAGACGAAAATCCACAAGGATTCACGAAGGGTTTGAGCTTGGCTCAAGCAAAAGAGCTACGTATGCAAGGGGAGATTGACGAGTTAAAGGCTCGTTTAGATGAAGTCCTAACCATCATGGCTTCTACCAAGAAAACTCCTACTAAATCTAACAAGAGGAGGGCTCATCATCAAGTGAAAGTGAGCAAGAAAGTGTGAGGAGTGTACGTAAACCAAAAAAGGGATACTCATCAAGTTCTAGTGACGATGAGGAACCAAAATCAAGGCACAAACATAAGGGAAAGATGAGGGATGATGATCGAAATCTTAAACTAGAAATCCCTGAATTTAATGGAGGTATGGATCCTGAAAAATTTTTAGATTGGATTCGTAGGGTTGAAAGGATTTTTCGTTACGGAATATGATATCATAATTTACCAATGGCGGAATTAAAACTCACTCCTATGCAAGTTTAGGCTTGGTGGTTACAAAGAAAAGGAAAGGAAGGTAGATCAAAAATATCTTCATGGTCTAAATTGAAAAGGGAGATGAGGAAACGTTTTGTTCCTCAAGATTTCGAACAAAACAATTTCATCAGATGCATACTTTAAAACAAGATAAAAACGGTTGAGAATACATTGTGGAGTTTGAAAAATTGATCATGATTTGTGACTTAGAAGAGAAGGAGGACCACAAAGTGGCTCGTTTTGTGGCTGGTCTAGATGAGAATATAAGGGAGAAGGTCGAATTACAAACTTATTGGACCTTTGAGAAGTTGTAGAGTGGCAGCAAGGGTTGAGAAACAAGTTGCACGCAAACAAAGACATACTTCAAAACCTATGAGTTCTAAAGAAAAGGCGTGATACTTTTCCTCAAAAACCAAACTTGATAAGGTTACTAAACCCCCTTTCATCAAGGATAAGAGTTCATCTTCAAAGCCCCAAGTAGTGTTCACGCATTGTGTGTTTCAAGTGTAAAGGGCAAGGTCACATTCAAAGGGATTGTCCTCATGCTAGGGTTACAACAACTCGAAATTGGGTAGATGGGGAAGGCCTTGAAGAAGAGGAGGAGATGTATGGGGATGAGGAGAGGAAGAGTATGGCAATGATGAAAATATGGAGGGAGACACAGAGGAAGTCCAACCAGAAAACAAGGTCAATCCTTAGTGTTACGTAGGGTATTACAAACTCAAGGTGCGCAACCTTTGGAGAGTCAAAGGGATAAAATTTTCTCGCAAGATGTAATGTTCAAGGCAAACTTTGTGATGTAATCATAGATACAGGAAGTTGCACAAATGTAGTATCTACGTTGTTGGTGGAAAAGCTCGCAATTCCTACCAAGAACATCCTCAACCTACAAAGCTACATTGGCTTAGCAACACAAGTGATGTTAAGGTAAACAGACAAGCCTTGATTGCGTTTAAAATTGGTAAATTGAGGATCAAGTACTGTGATGTTTTTCCTATGGATGCTTGTCATATATTATTGGGTAGACCTTGGCAATATGACCGTTTTGTGAAGTTAATGGGAGAACAAATGTTTATATTGTGCGTAAGAAACCTAATGAAAAATCATATGCATTAAAACCCTTGATGATTTCTAAACCTAAGACAAGCATGGGTAATTCTAAAGGTGTTTTGTTGGTGGGTGGAAAGGAGTTAGAAAGGGAGTTGAAAACAAGTTCTATGTCTTACATGTTGTTAGCCAAAGAGGTGCAAGACGAAGCCCCAGAAATTCCTAGGGTTTTGCAACCTATGTTGATGAGTTTTCAGATGTTTTTCCTAATGAGTTACCACCAGGATTACCACCAATAAGAGGGATTGAACATCAAATTGATCTATTCCTGGGTCTCAATTCCTAACAAGCCTGCATATAGATGTAATCCAGAGGAGAAAGGAGATACAAAGGCAGATTGAGGAGTTAATGGAGAGGGATACGTGAAGGAGAATATGGAGTCCATGCTACTTTCAACATTGGTGATTTAGCTCCTTATGTTCCTGATGACCAACTTCGAGGTTTGAGGACAACTCTTTTAAAGAAGAGGGGATGATACGCATATCAATGAGCAAAACTTCGAGGGTTTGGGTTTGATTGAAAGTGGAAAACAAGAAGCAACCATGGGGGAGTTAGTGGCTTATGGAGACACAAGGCTTCTTGGGTTGGCTAGGGTGGATTTCTACGTGTGCATGGTGACATGCACAAGCTTATTCACGTAAATATAAAGCAAGTATAGTTAGTAGTTTAGAAGTGTTGAGCTATATGGTTTTCTTCCCACGTCATTTGATAGGGTTTTACCATATGGTGTTTTGATTTTCTTGATTAATTTATGAGTCAAGGTTGATGGAATCAAGCATGAGAAACACAAAAATGGAGGTTTCTTGAAATAAAGATTGAATCTGAAGAGGTTCTTGAAGTTCTTGAAATCGCAAGTCCAACAAAAATCAACGAGAAATCAAGCATGCATATGGCGGGATTTTTGGAAGATTTTTAAAGTTATGGGCAACGTTGTCAACGTGGTTTTTCAAGTTGTTTGACTTGGTCAACTTAGTTTGTTATTTCGGAAATATAGTGGCTAGATTTGATTTGCAAAATATCTAAGATTTAGACTAGAAATCAGATTACAAAATATATGGTGCAAAGATATGTATCCGGTTTTTGTTGGATTTCTGGTTATCTAATCTTAGTTTGTTATACCATATATCTAAGGTAGTTAGGATATGTTTAGATTTCTGAAATATTGTGTGATATGTTTAGCCTATAAATAGGATGTAAATTACATCAATAAAATTCAGATTAAAGCGATTAAACACAAAGTGTTTCCGGTTTTCTTTTGTTTCACGAAGTAAACAATTTTTGAGAGTTTCTTGTGAGGAATTCGAATTGAGTGAGTGGTGCTTTGCTTTATCTCACGTGAGGATAGTTCTTAGGATTTGAGGGTGCTTTGCTTTAATCAAATTCTACTAATTATTCGCCTTAGAAGTTCAGATTTGTGGTGCGCAGCTTTATCAAATTTGAAGTCTAAGTTTCTTTGTGTGAGTGGCGTTTGTCTATAACAAAATTCACATCACCCTCGTCCCCGAATGTAGAGATATGAGACCTTCTTATCTTTGGCTATCATCTTTGTCCTTGGGCTTTGACCTAATGGAGTTCCATTAGCACCTGAAAGGAGGAAGGTGGCGACTTCTCTTCTTGGGTATTGAGATTCTAGACTCAATCCCTAAGCCAAGCATACTCACACTATGCAAACAAACTAGCATGACATTCAATGTACTTAAAAAGGGCACGTGGTCCCCCAAAGCCCCGGGTCCACACCTATCAAGAGCTCACCCTTGAGTTCTTGTCCAGTTCCAACTTCCATGTCACCCAGGAGACTCCTTCAGCTGAACTAAAGGGTCATATTAGCTTCACCATCTTCGGGCAGTATTATGAGATGGATGTGGACAAGTTGAATGAGATATTTTTATGGAACATTAAAAATGTAGTATGATCCACATCAGAGAATGATAGGGACCCTAATTTGAAGGAGCATGGTGGGAGAGAATTACAGACGACAATTCCACCTTCACTTCTACTACGGGTAAGACATCAGAGGTTCAGCACCCGACCCTTCGATACTTTCTTTGATATGTGGTCTAATGCTTATTTTCCAGAGGAGAGCCCGGGCAGGTGTACCCAGATGAGATTAGACTTCTTTGGATGGTTGCAAAAGGATATGCTAGGCAACCTCTCCACTACTTTTGGCACGCCGGTTCGCTAAGATTGGTGAAAGTATCACAAACACCGACACCATCTACATTGGAGGCATGGTTACACGGCTTGCCTACTCTTTAGGCCATGTTTACGACATTCACCAGCTGCACCCGATTGAGGAGAACCTCTAACTTAGAGGGCATAGCGAGAGATTTGTTTGATGTGTTCAGGAGATTTCATGGTGCTACTTCCCTAATGCTTATGTCAGCCATACTTATCAGGAGCACCCTGATGGACAGAACCCCTAGAGGATTCCAGCTTATAACATCCCATTACGTGAGAGGGCGGACTCCGAAGAGAGAGCAGTTTAGATGTTTAACTTGATTCAGTAGGCAGGCAGCCAAGCTCATCCTCAGTGCCACCCAGCCCCACCTCGACCAGAGCCTTTGAGACTCAGCAACGCTAGCCATACCTCCTCCACTTTTTACATGTCACCCCTAATGAACCGCGTTGATGATATGCACCTCTAAAACTAGTAGCGGTTGGATAGGGTTGATCATTCTCTTAGAGGACTCTGCACTGATGTTGATCTACTTCAGAGAGTCTAGTGGCGGGAGCATATGAGCAATGTTGGGATCGGGATGGTTCAAGGCTTCCCGAAGCATCCAAACTGGCCACCTACCTATGATCCCAGCTCCGACCCTACTTCCTACCCTTACTAGCCCTTCTATGACCAGTACTATCCTAGGTATTGGGCCCTGGTCAGTAGAACTCGGCTTCACCTCCTTCCTTTTGTTCTTCATGGTTATTTGTCCCGGGACGGACAAAATTCGATTTGGGGGGAGGATTTATTTTCTTTATATATATGTAATTAGTTAGTTTTATTGCTATGGAATAAAAGAAAAAAATACAAAAACAAAAAAAAAAGAAAAAAATACAAAAAAAAAAAATGATAGTTTAGCGTTAATTATAACCTTTTTCCTTGGAGTTTGGTTTATTTTCTTTCCTTTTCAGATTTAATTTCAAGCAAGATATTTTTTGGATTTACTGCTTTATTGGACTCTTGTTGGAGATTGAGTTTGGTTTGGTTAGATCATTCCGACCTCTTCCTTCTCTTTTCCTTTTCTTGTTAATGTGTTTATTTTGTTTTATTGTTTTCCTAGTTTAGTTTTATTGCTTTCTTAGGAATGTTGCATGGTTTGTACCATTCGTTAGGAATGAGAGTGTACATGTGACCAAAAAGTTTGTACTGTTGATTTTTAGATTATTCTCGTCCTAGCTTTAGTTTTATTGTTGGAATTAACTACTTTTGTACCCCTTGTGCTTATTTTTGAAAACTTTATGATTCTTAATTGCGGATGGATCCACATGTGTTATTTGTTGGCCATGACTTGACTTTAATTGCTAAAATTCCTTGAATTGATCAACTCTTCTCAACCTTGCTTGGGTCTTGGACTTGAACTGTTGGATTTGAGCCACTTTTGCATATATTTTCTTCCATTATACTTCTTTCATGTCTGCTTAGCACCTGGTGGAATTATGATCTTGGGTTTGACATTTGATTCTAATAACTTTAATTGTGGTTTTGTGTATGTTGCGCATGAAAAAAGGCCTTCATTTCTTTTTGAGCCTCTAGAATTTCATTTCTTATTCATTTCTATATAATTTCCCATGATCCATAATTTGAGATTTTATCCCTTTCATTTGTATTTTTAGCCACATTACAAGCCTTATCAGCCGTGCTACATGATTCATTATATGCCCAAACATGGTTTGGGGGAGTTTGACTGGTTGTGATGTTGTTGTTGTACTTTTGCTGGTTGTTTTGGAGGATTATTGGTGAAAATTGTTGCAAATGTTGTTTAATGAGGTTTATTTGATTACAAGTCTCACATTTAAGGTTGTTCATATCAATGTCTAGGATGCTGCAAGTTAACTGAAAAGTTATGTTTTATTCATAGCCTAGTTATGTATGTGTGACGATCATGTTTTTGTTTATTGAATTTGAGGGGAAAAAAAAACAAATCATTAAGAGTTGTGAAACTGAATTTTATTATGCATGAAAAATAAAGTGAAAAAAAGTTGTAAAAGCATAATAAGTTGAAAAAAAAAGTAGGAAAAAAGATGAAAAGTATGAATTTCATGAAAATTAAGAAAGAAGTTTAAAGTTTGTAATGTAGTGGTTGTTGATTGAATTATGAGATTTATGGTGGTGATGTGAATTATAAAGAAAAGTTTGGTTTGATATGGTTGGAATTGGATGTTGGAGAATGTTGATGATTTTTGGAGTTGTTGACAATTTTCTTAAATTTTAAATGCGTATACCTCGCACTCCACCACATTATCCCAAATTTATCCTACCCATCACCCTAGCAACGTTGCAAGCCTCCTTTTTTGTTTTTGTATATCTTCGTGCACATGCTATGGTTATGGTGAAGTGAATTCTTTGTCATGGTCGTAGAGTATTAGTTGCATTTTGAGTCGACATTTAGGATAAGGAGATACCCTTAAACACTTACGTGAGGTGTGATGTAACACCCCCAAATTCCTCACTTTCTAACTTACCTCAAACCTATAAACACAAGAGGAACTTGAGCATGTTACCGCCACGTCACAACTAATTATGAAAACTAATTGCAACGCTAAGGCTAAGGTAAAACAACACACTTTACTAAAACCATTTTATAAAAGTCAAACAACTCACAGCGGAAGTCTTTACAACTAAGTCAAACATTAAATTAACAACTTGGAACCATCACGGCCCTTATTCCAAACCACTACAAAAATCTAAAGTCAAAACAACTACCAAATAATAACCACTCCTCTCGAAGAAAAATCCCTTCACCATGCATATGCTCAACAACCTGCACTTATTCTGCTTAACAAGCAAACTGAGCAAGAAAAACATGGAAATATATATTTGTCAGCAACCACTA
>PYUH01001100.1:7201-13118 GCA_016808085.1 Suaeda aralocaspica | reverse complement strand
GCACTTATAGCAGCAGCAAATAAGAAAACTTATTTGCTGCGGTTAACCGCCAGCAAAAAAATAGGTTATTTGTCTGGGGCGGTTTTTTGAGAGAACCGCAGCAATAATACTCAGAAAATGGAGGGAAAAATGTTATTTGTCTGCGTTCTCCCACAACCGTAGCAAATAACCCTTTTTCCTCTCGATTTTCTTAGGTATTATTTGCTGCGGTTCTCCAAACAACCGCAGCAAATAATCCCTGTTTCCCAACAATTTTTGAGTGTTATTGTTTCGTAGCGGTTGTTTGGAGAACCGCAGCAAATGTTTTTTTTTTTTTTTTTTTTGATTAATTTTCAAAACTGAGATTACGCTCCTAATTCTAATACTCATCCCACGCCCTGCAAATAGGATATTCGCAGCTAGTACCCAATTTATTGAAACCGAATTCAGTTCAATATATATAATTAATGAGTTTTTTTTTGTATACATACAACCTAGAACAGCCTTAGCCAAACTCATCATCCAACGCTAAGGAGCTCAAAACAACCAACCTTACATCAAGCAAAATTACAAACTAAATCACAACAACCTAAACAAGAACAAACCAAAACAAAAACACAAAAACACTTCTATCCCCAATAACTCTAACCAAACTTGTAAACTGCCCCATAAAACTCAGCTGCAACCGCAGAGCCCCACAAATTGCAACAAACCAACCACAACAAACCACAAAATCAACACCAAAACACTGCTTAGATAATTTGATGGCCCAACAGAGTTTATTATAGGGTATGGCATCTTAAAATTATCCACATCCATCAAAAACGATTTTAAATGAAAGCTTGGCTTTGTATGGAGCTGTAACTAAAGTATTTGAGGCCTCGTCTAAGGTGGGTAACTAATGTGGGGCTGTACCAAAAACACCATTATATATTGCATTAGCCCTAACATTGAGTTGGTATATGTTCTATGAGTTGTTAATTAGCATTTAGCATTATAGCAAGGTTTTATCCTTTTTCTATGGATGACATCTGTTGTTTTCTTCTGAAGTGGACAGCACGGCAGTTGTGCTGTGTTACTCCCATCCACCATTTATATTTCTTAATAATTAAACGACTGTGTAATCACGTTCATTCTTGTATATTTTAGGGATTAAGTAAGTTTTATGAAGCAGACACAATTAATGATATCATAGCTTTAGATATGATCAGGACTAATGGTTCAAGTACCAATTTTTAAAACAACCAAAAATAAAGCAATTTTTTAATTTCCACAAAACTCAAGATGTGATACAGTATTGTCAACAAAATGTAGTGGCTACGACTGTATATCGTGCTGCCTGCTCTTTATAAGCGTCGCTTTCATTAGCTGTTCTTTCCTAACTAACACCGTGGTTTTTTAAGTTTAGTAGCTGCCTATCGTAGCATTACACAATTCACAGTTGTACAAATTCACAAGTGAAATCTATCGCCAAGGGCTGTTCGTCAACTCTATTGTCAATTATAGCTATAACTGAAAAAGGAGTGAGAGTGGTTGGTTAGTTTTCTGCTGGCAGTTTACTTAACACACACACACACAAAAGACTAGTATGAATTAGATTATGTGCTAAGGATATTGTATATAAATTATACATATGACTCCAAAAACATTAAACAGAGGTAACACTGAACGGACCCACGGGTGTTTATTTTACCTTTTTCTTCTCTAGAGAGTCTTGACACAAATCACAAAGAGATCCTAAGAAAACAAATGGGACAGGATAGCAAAGAGACAGCAAGTCTGATGATATATGTATGTTTATTTACACAACAAGGGGCGGCTTATGGAAACTGAAAGGCAAACCATTGATATGATATAAGCCTCATTAGCATGTCATGTATCATTACCTTATGCAATGACAAATTTAGTGTGACCAACACCTAAAATTAACCATCTAATACATGACTAGCTGTACAAAAAACAACAAAAACAGCAAAACCAGCATAACCCTTCATTCATCTGTCATCCTCAAAATAAAACATACAGCAAAAAAAAAATAATCAAACAGCAAAACAGCAAAAAGCAAAAACCCTTCATGCATATGTCATCCTCAACAGCAAAATTACAGCAAAAAAAAAAAGTTAATCAAAAACAGCAAAATGCAAAAACAGCAAAACCCTTACATTCATCTCTCATCTCTCACGAGCATAGCTCTCATCCTCTTTTATAAACCCTTCATTCATCTCTCACCTAAACAACCACCACCACAATAACAACCGCAAAAACAGAATTGTCATGCATTTCACAATTTCACATCCAAAACCTAAATGTCGAATAACACAAAACTCAATTTAATTTAAACACAAACACAATTTTCCTTAAATTAAGACGAAATGAAACATCAATGTTGAAGTGAAACTAGCGAAAAGAAGAAAAAGATTGCCGAAAATACCGCAAAATGAAGAAACACTTCACACACGGCTCGAACTTGGAGACGGCGACGAGGAACTTGGAACGAGGAAGGTTAGAGCCGGCGAAGTGTAAGGGCCAATGAAGAAATAGTAATTAGGTTTGAGTGTGATGTCTGAGGTGAGTTGAGGGGAAGTAATGGTTTAGAGCAAACAAGCTAAGGAAGAAAGACTGAGAACGAAAAGATAAGACTCGTGGGGATGCTGAAAAGATATAAGAAGAAAAAAGAAAAGTCCCAACGGGAAAAAAAAAAAAATCTCGCACTTTTTGCTGCGGTTTAAAACCCAGCAAATAATCTACACAGCAGGCAAAAAAATATTATTTGCTGCGGGTATTGTATACCGCAGCAAATATACTCTTTCCCAATCCAGCTAATTACTTTGCTGCGGTTTTTATAACATCCAAAAACCGCAGCAACAGAGGGCCGCATAAATGTAATTTTGTACTCAGTGTTTGTTGTTGTGGTGGTGTTGTTGTTGTTGTTGGTGGTGTGGTTGTTGTAGTGTTTTGGTGTTATTGTGGTAGTTGTTGTTGGTTAGGATGGTGGTGGGAGGGAGTGGTGTGGTGCTGGTGGGTAGTGTGTTATATTGTTTGTTGTTGTGTTGTTTGCTGTAGTTGTTGTGTTGTTGTTGATGTTGCTATTACTTTTGGTTGTTGTCGTATTGTTGTTGTTGTGTTGTTGTTGTTGTTGTTATTGTTATTGATTGTTTTTGGTTGGTGTTAGTGTTTGTTGTGTTGGTGTTTGCGTTGTTGTGTGTGTTGTTTCTTGTGTTTGGTGTTGTCGTGTGTGTGTTGCGTGTTTATGTTGTGTTGTTGTGTTGTGTTGACGTCTATTTGTTGTGTTGTTATTGCGTTGTTTGTTGTTTGGTTGTTGTTGTGTTTGTTGATGTTTTGTTGGTTTCTTGTTGTTGTGTGTTGTTGTTGTGGTGGTGGTGGTGTGGTGGTGGTGTTGTCGTTGGTTGGTTGTGTTGTGTTTGTTGTTGGTGTTGATTTTGGTGTTGTCGGTGTCTTTTTGCGTTTATGTTGGTGTTGTGTTGTTTTGTTTTTTTTGTTGTTGTTCTGTTGTTGTTGTTGTGGTTGTTGTTGTTGTTGTTGTTTTCTATGTCTTGAGTTGCTGTTGTGGCTGTTGTTGTTTGTGTTGTGGGTTGTTGTTGTTGTTGGTGATGGTGGTGGGTGGTGTTAGTGTTGTGTGTGTTGTTGTCTGTTGTTCGTGTTGTTGTTGTTGTTGTTGGTGTGTTGTGCGTGGTGGTGGTGGTGGTGGTAGTGTGTTAGTAGTGTTGTTGTTGTTGTTGTTGATGTTTTGCTATTACTGTTTTTTGGTTGTTGTCGTATTTGTTGTTGTTGTTGTTGTTGTTTTTGTTTTTTGTTTTTGTTGTGATGTGTTGTTGTTATTGTTATTGTTGTTGTTTGTTATTGTTTTTTGTTGTTGTTTGTGTTGTGTTGTTTTGTTTGAGTGTTTTTTGATAGTTGGTGTTCTGGTGGTGTTGTTGTTTTTGTTGTTATTGTTGTTGTTGGTTTTGTGGTACTGTTGTTGTTTTGTTGTTGTTGTGGTTGTGGTTGTTTGTTGTTGTTGTGTTGGTGGTTGTGTCGTTGTGGTGTTGTTGTTTTTGTGTGGTGTTGGTGTTGGTGTTGTAGGTGTTGTGTCGTGTTTATGTTGGTGTTGTGCTATTGTGTGAAGTTATTATTGTTTCTGTTGTTGTTGTTGTGGTTTTGTTTAGTCGTTGTTGTTGTTTTGATACTGCTGGTGTTTTGCAGTTTTGTTGTGGTTGTGGTTGTTGTTTTGTTGTGTTGTTGGTGGTGTGGTGGTGTGTTTTGTGTTGTTATTGTGGTAGTAGTAGTGGTTTTGTTGTTGTTGTTGTTGTTTTGGTGGTAGGTTTTTTAGTATTTTTTGTTGTTGTTCTGTGTTGTTGTTGTTGATTGTTGTTGTTTGGCTGTTGTTGTTGTTGATGGATGTTTTTATTAGTTGTTTTGTTGTTGTTCGTATTGTTGTTGTTGTTGTTGTTTATGTGTTTTGTGTTTGTGGTTTTTTTGTGTTGTTTTTTTTGTGGTGGTTTGTTGTTGTGTTGTGGGTTGGTCGTCTCGGTGTTGTGTTGTTGTTGTTTCGTTGGTGTTTTGTGTTGTCTGTGTTGATTCTATTGTTGTTGTTGTTGTTGTTGTTTTGTTGTTTATGTTTTTTGTTGTTTTGTTCTTGTTGTTGTTGTGGTTGTTCTGTTGTTGTTTGTGTAGGGTGGGTGGTGTGTTTTTGTGTGTTGTGTTGTGTGGTTTGTTGTTGTTGTTGTTTGTGGTTGGTGGTGTTTGTTGTTGTTGTTGGTGCTTGTTGGTTTGGTGGTGTTGTGTTGTTGTTTTGTTGTGTGGTGTTGTTGTTGCTGTTTATGTTGGTGTTTGGTGTTTTGCTGTTGTTGTTGAGTTATTATTGTTGTGTTGTTGTTGTTGTTGTATGTTGTTGTGTGTTGTTGCTTGTGTGGTTTGTTATTGGCCTTGTGTTGAGTGTTGTTGTTGTTGTTTGTTAGTTGATTGTTGTTTTGTCTGTTTTGTTGTTGTTGTTGTTTTGTTGTTGTTGTTGTTGTTATTGTTTCTGTTTTTTGTTTTGTTTGTTGTTTGTGTTTTTTTGTTTGTGTGTTGGTAGTTGGTGTTCTTGTTGGTGTTTGTGTTGTTGTTTGTTTTTTGTTGTTTGTTCGTTCTGTTTTGTTGCCTTTTGTTGTTGTTGTTGGTGTTGTAGTTGGTTGGTGTTTTGGTTGTTGTTGATTGTTGTTGTGTGAGGGTTGGTGTTGGTAGGTTGTACTGTTTGTAGTTTGTGCTGTTGTTGATTTATTTGTTTCTGTTGTTGTGTTGTGGTTGTTCGTGTTGTTGATTTGTGTTGATTACTTGTTGTTTTCTTGTTGTGGTATTGTTGTTACGGTTGTTGTTTGTTGTTGTTGTTGCTATTGCTGTTGCTGTTGCTGCTGTTGTTGTTGTGTTTTGGTTGTATGGTTGTTGTTGTTTTTTGTTTGTTGGTTGTGTTGTTGGTGGTAGTGTTGTTATTTTATTGTTGTCGTCGTTGTTTCTGATTTCTGTTTGTTGTTTGCCTGCGTTTTTTCTTTTGTTTTGTTGTTGATTTTTGTTTTTTTTGTTGTTTTTTGTTGTTATTTTTTTTGGTTGTTATTGTGGTCTTTTGTTGTTTTTTTTCTTGTATTTGTTTTCTATTAATTATGTATTCTCTTTGTTTCTGTGTTTTTTTTGTTTTGTTAGTTTAGTTTTTGTTTTTGTCGTTTTTATTTTTTTTTTTTTTTTTTGTTGTTTTATACCTGCTGTTTTTGATTTTGTCTTGTTTACTTGGTTGTTTTTGTTGTTATTGTTTTGTTTTGGTTTTGTTTTGTTGTTTGTTGGTGTTGGTGTTGTTGTGGTGTTGTCGTTGTTTCGTGATGATTGTTGTTGTGTTGGTGTTGGTGTTTGTCGGTGTTTGTTGTTGCTGTTGGTTTTGTTACTGTTTTGTTTTTGCTATTGTGGTGTT
>PYUH01000104.1:687588-790628 GCA_016808085.1 Suaeda aralocaspica | reverse complement strand
ATATATATATATATATATATATATATATATATATATATATATATATATATATATATATATATATATATATATATATATATATATACGTATTTTCTTGTATTTTAAGGAGTTATTTTTGTATTTTATACGTATGTTTTTAATATTTATATTGAGAAATTAAATTCAATAAAAATATTAAAGAAAGGATATTTAAATAAATTTTAATCAAAGTAATTATTTTATGTTTATAAGTAATAGTTCATGTTATTTGATGTTTTATTAAATATTTTGAAAAGTTTCTAAAGATAGAATTTTTAGAGTTCTCTAAACTATTTTAAAACAAGGGCATAAAAGTAATTTCAAGCATTAAGGGTATTTGTGGAATTGCACCAAATCCTACTTTGGGGCATATAAATACCCCTTAAAACACCAATTTTCAGATTTTATTTTGCAACTTGGTGATTTAGGATTTCAAAAATTTAGAGAGAGAAAAAGAGAAAAAAAAAAGTTCGAACAAAGAAAAAAAAAAGAGGAAGTTCGGATTTTCCAAAGAAAAAAAACTTTTTTTTCGTTGATTGTCGGAGCTCCGCCCACCGCCGCTGCAGCCTCGCCGGCCACCCTCCTCCCCTACTTGGTATTTTCTAACCCCTTTATAAAAAATTAAAAAAAAAAATCTTCTTCTTTTCTTTTTGATTCAATCTTGCAAATTCATGTTCATAATTACGATTAATCATGTTTTAATAAGTTTCAATCATGTTTTTATGAAGTTGCGATTTATTTTAAAGCAAGAATTTATTTGTTGTTCATGTAATTTTAGATTAGAGTTTATAAAACTATGAAATTCTTGATTTTATGGGTTTTAATGATTTAACTTCAATATTATGATCATGAATTGTTGTTGGGTGAATTTATGATGATATTATGGAGTTTAGATTGATTTTTAAAGGCTTTAAACATAAATTATATTGTTGCCCAAATTTTGTAATCATAAAAATCAATAGAATAAATATTACGAACATGTTTTGGTTTATGAAAAATTATTCTAAAGCATAGATTTGTTTCATAATGATGTTAGTGGATTGTAAAAGAGTTTATGATGAATTTATGATGTTTTTATTAGTTTTTAATGAGTTTTAGATGAATAAATAAAACTGTAAATTTTTATAAACACTTATTTATGGCCAATAAAAATACTAAAAGAGTAACATATAATATAGTAAGTTCTAATTAGTTTTAATGCATCCAAGTATTATTGTATATTGATCTTAGGACATGACTATAGTGTTTTATGATCAAAATATGATATTTGGAAGGGTTTAAGAGTGTTTTTAAGAAGGTTTACAAAGCTGCCTTTTTGGAAAATTACCGAAAATCAAGTATTTTGCAATAGAAAAATTAAAGTAAAGTATGGAATTCAATAGAGACCATATAGGGGATGTTTTGGACAAGTTTCCAATGTAGAAAGTTAGTTTAGAGTTGTTGTAGAACTTAGTCAACAAGGTTTTAATTTAGTTTCGGTTTTCTCTATGTAGGAAACTTCGAACTAGTCGACTTTTAGAAGTTGTGGTGGATCACCACTACAACACAAGGTATGTAAGTAGTAAAGACAAACTTAGGAACTAGATTCATGCTTGGTTGATCTTATATGATATGTTGTTGTGCTTGATTGGATTGTGAAACTAACATGCATGACAAGTTTTATTAGATTAAATTGGAATGTTATTAGATTGGATTGGTTGATTTTTATATTATTTTGACATTTCATATTTTAGCAATACAAATTCTTCAAGATTAAATTGGAATGTTGTGATCAGCTTAAAATTGGCCAATAGCTTATTCAAGAAGAAAGGAAGTTATTTAAGTTGGTTAGTTACTTAATCAACAAGAAAAGTAGTTCGTGAATTTTTATTCACATAGTTCAAAGAAGTTAATGAGCAATTATTTTATACATATTGCCACTCACAGTTTAATGTGTGGTCAACGAGAAAGTAAATAGTTAGCCACTCACAGTTAATGTGTGGTAAATGGAGTTTAGTTTAATTAAAGGACACAGATAAGATTATTTTTAGAATCACTTTAATTCAAAGATAATTAATATGGCTTGCTTGATTTAATGCATGTTATTGTGTGATATTACATGTGAATCATAAACTGTTAAACCAGTTAATCACGTAAAGTGAAAGAGGATTCGCACCAAAACTCTTGGAACGTATATACCTTGAGTATGAACAATGGGGGGAGTCATATGAAATAGAGATCTATGACTTCTAATTGGAGTACAAGACGTTGTACTCTTTTATATTTTTAATGCGCTGGAATTCCGACATAGATAATACCTTCTTGGAGTTGCTCCCAAGTTGGTGCCCAATAGGGCGATTTTAAAGGAAAGGAAACCCGTTCGATGCAAAATCTAAAGTTAAAATATAATAATTAATTTGTTTAAGTGAGTCTATGCACAGGTGAAGATTTGTCAACGGTAAGATGTATGTATGTTTTTGTTTTTATTTTTATTTTATCTTAGTCTTGTTGCATAGTCTTTAGTAGTTATGTACTTAGCTTTGCTGACTGTTCGTTTTGTGTGCATGGCTTTGTCTTGGACTTGGCCCTACAATGACCCACTTGTTGATGAGTAGTTGTCTAGAATAAGAAAAGCTACAAGTACAAGTCGGCATAAGTCATTCATGCTAAGCTGGAGTAAGAGTGCTTGTTGTAGAGTCTTCGTAGTTCTTGCTTTTATTTGAATTGCTTATGGGGTTATCTAACTATTATGTGGATGTTGTTTTAATTTCGAAGTTAAGTTTTGGTTTTGAAGGGCCATTAATGTGGTTCTGAAGTGTAATAAAGTTTTAAGTTGATTTTCTTTTGAATGTCGGTTAGATTTTAGTTTGAGATTATTTGAAGTTTAAGTTTTTAAATCGGTTCTGGTTTTAAAGACTTCTGCTGTAGTACTTTGATAAATGTCTTAGTCGTTATCACGGTGGCGGTAATGCTTTGGTTTCTACTCGTTATTTAGGAGTTTTAATAATTATATTTCTTTAAAATTTAAAATATGTTTTCCTAAAAATCTAGAGAAGGAAGTTAAATAATTCCAGGGTGTTACAGTTCTTGTAGCATAAGTCACTTTAACGTCAGCGAGATTCTGCAAGAGGCCCCTACATAATGTAAGGACATCAAAATTAGAGTCTCATGCCATTCTATCATTGTAAATTTGTTGAACTGTCATGGTGCAATCTGTACTAATAACAATATGGTCCCATCCTTTATCATGGATAATCTTCAAGCATTCAATAATAGCTAGGAGTTCACCCCTCAAAGCTGAATGGGTGAAACAAGTCCTTTGAAAACCAGTAACCCAGTTCCCTGCTTCATCTCTTAGTATGCCAGGATTATCAGTGACGTTGGTGTGGTCTGTGAAGGATGCATCGGTGTTGAACTTCCAGAAACTAGTAGCAGGTGGTGTCCTATATCTAGGAGTAGAGATGGAAGAGGTAAGTAGCATAGGAGAGGGTATGTCTTGACAAGCATGGAATTCCCAAGCTAAATCTTGGGCTTTGCTAAGACATGTAGTTGCATTTGTATGGGTGTTGGAGAATAGAGCTTCATTTCTACGTAACCATATAGACCACAGGATGAAAGGAATAAGAGTTTTCCAAGGTAATGTGTTTCCACAAGACTTTCCTTGAATATTTTTTTTGCAACCACAATTGGAGAGGATCGGGAAAGGAGTAGTGGGGATTAGGAAGAATAAGATCCCAAACTTCCTTTGCCTTAGCACATGATCTTAGGATATTTTCACTATCTTCAATAAGCTGATTACACTAGTTACAGGTGTTGCAAGAAATGATGTTCTGATTGTGCAAAGTTTGTTTGGGTGGGATTTTAGCCCAGAACACTAGCCATAGGAAAAACCGTAGTGTAGGAGGTATGGGAGATTTCCAAATCCTATCCATGTTCTTACTAATTGGAGTTGAGGGAGGCATGAGAATTTCCATGGCTTTAAGAAAACTTAATTTTCTTTGAATGCAAAGAGAAGAAAATCAATAATCATTAATGGACCTGTCCACACAAGAAGAAATGCAGCTAGATTGATATGAGGAGGGATGATGTAGGAAAACCTCTCTTAGTCACGCATGTTATTAACCAAGCCCGCCTCACGAGTAAGAGAATCAAAACCTTGCTGAAGTGGTCCTTGGATGAGGGATCTCATGATTTACCTTGGATCCAATTATCACTCCAATCTAAGATTTTATTACCCTTCCCTACACCCCATTGGAGGGTGGACTTGAACTTCTCCCAATTTTTTCCTAAAGCTTTCTAAATGTGGGAGCCACAAGTGAAACATTTCAAACCACCATTATATTTTATGTATATGTCTCTCATGAATTTGACCCCTAAATTCTCCTCGTCCTCTAAAAGTCTCCACCAAAGCTTTAAAAAATGAGCTTCATTTTTAGAAAATATCCTAAGATAATATAATAATTTAGAACATTAAAATCATAAAACTAACAAATTTTCATAAACTTTCAAAACCCTAAACTTATAATTTCAAGAACATGCTTATAAACATAATTATAAATTCTAAAGCATAATTTTAAATCATAAAGCATGCTTGACATAATCACAATTCATAAGTTTGAACACGATTTAATTAAAAATAAAAAGAGGAAGAAGGATTTTTTTTACTTGCTCGAAAAAAACGAACAAGGGGAGGAGGAGAGGGCCGCAGGTGGTGGTTGGTGGTCCTCCGATGGTCGCCTGGCACGGTGACGTCCCGGGCTACAGTGGTGGCCGACGGTGGTCCAACTAGGGTTAGGCTTTTTAGGTTTTTATTTGTTTTTTTTTTCTTTCTTTCCTTTTTTTTTTTTTTTTTTTTTGAAATCCTAAAACATCAAACCCTCAAATTAAATCAGAAAATTCTGATTTAATGGGGTATTTATAGGCCCAAAAATCATTTTGTGAAAATAATAAAATATTCTTAATGATTGAAATTACTTTTGTACCCTCGTTTTAAAACAAATAAGGAAACCTTTAAAAATTAAATTTGGAAACTTTATAAAATATTTCATAAAAATTAAAGTGACATAAAATAACTGATAAACTTTATAAAACATTAAAATTAATATTTTAACTCATTAATTAATTAAGTTTCTATAATTCATTTATTTATTTAACCTTATTTTCACCAAAAATACACTAAGTAATTATGAAATTAAATTAATAAAATACATGAAAATATGAGGTATTACACAACCGGGTAAAGATCATTTACCTGGAACCAGTACTAACCAGGTACCCAAATCTGGATCCGGTCCCGGTCTCCGTTGTAGCAGGTATTGGATTACCCGATCCCGATATTGGGCGCAGCTTGAACCGTGTCCGGTACCGGGTACCCGATTTTATTTTTTTGCATAAATTTTTTTTGGGGTAAGTTATTTTAAACATAATATAATACTTTAATATCGTATGTCTTTTGAAAAAAATAATAGATCTAACATCAAATACAATATTACAAATTTGGGTTATATCACTTATATGTATAATGTCGAAAAGCATTAAAATTAGATACATAAAATAAGTAAAGTACCGCTTGGAACCGGGTCCAGGGTACCGGTACCCGGAATTTAAAATTAGATAAATAAAATAAGTGAAATACCGCTTGGAACTGGGTCCAATGCTGGTACCGGGTACCCGGAATTTAAAATTAGATTAATAAATTAAGTGAAATACCGCTTAGAACCGGGTCCAATACAGGTACCAAGTACTCGGAATTTAAAATTAGATAAATAAATTAAGTGAAATACCGCTTGGAACCGGGTCCAGTACCAAGTACCCACCGGGAATTGGGTCCAGTTTCGAGTACCCGATATTGGTACAGGTGCAACCGGGTACAGGGTCCAAAATTATCTGGTACCGGTCCGGTCCTGATACTAAGCATTAGTTTTTAACCGTCGGGTCAAAACCGGGATCATGTCCAATATCGAGTACCCAATTCCGATGCTCAGCCCTACTTATATATTTAATTTTGTATTTGTAAAAATTATAAATCTTGATATTCTAGTAGAAAAATCAAGAAGAACCAAACAAGATTTCAAATGAATATATGTTTTTACTTATATATAAAGTGCAAACAACACTCAAAGAGTGAAAATATAAAGCATAGATTGAAACAGCGGGACTACTTTCTACTTTCCAACATTATCAAGGATGGAATACAGATTGAGTTTTTACTAAATACCGAACAACTTAAAATTAATATTTTTCTTCCAAATTCTCCCTTCCTTTGAATATTATATATTCTATTTTATTTTCTCCCTCATAATGTCATAAGTCCCAAAGCTACTTGCCTACTTACATGATTCACACTATTAGTCCTTTTCATGAACGACAATAATATTTTGCTGAGATGGAAGATAATCGAAATATGAAGATGCTTATTTCAAGGTGCATTTTGTCACCTATTTTTTCCGTGTTGACATTGATGATTGAAATTTGTACTTGAAATTCGTTACATTCAATATTGCTTGAAATTCGTTAACGCCTGACACAGTGTGGTAGACAAGATTTCAGGCCTAATTATCAATACAGTAGTTTGACTCTTGCACCTGAATAATTTTTAGGTAGTATTCTAAGAATGCGTGATCTTTTTTTTTGGTGGTGGCGTAAACTACCTAATTGTTTTGCACTAATTAATTTTTAGGTACTACATTGCCAGCACCTAATCCTTTTCTAAGCAGCAGCATAAAAACTGCCCAATCTGATATTTGGTAGTTTTACATAGTAGTACCTGGTGATAGGAGCGAAAATGGCTAGTGGGGATAGGAGTTGAAATGGCGTCAGATGAGTTGCCATCGTTACATCTAGAGCCGTTCATGAGGGTTAAAGCTTGAAGAATGGCTTCATTTTGCGATTAGTTTGAAGTTTCTTCTAACCCTTTTCTTTTGAAAATGAGGCTGTTTAATTTTAGGTTTTGGAAGAGGTACGATATATTGGTAATTGTATCCATTTATTGTACTAAATAAATGTTGTATTTAACAATTTTAAATCTGTACTCAGTATCCTAAATTAATACTTTATTAATCTTTTTATTTTTTTAATTGTTATATTAAAGTTTTTGACACTATTTACCTTGTAAATTTGATTGACTCTGATATTTTATAACAAACAAAAAAAAAAACATAATTATATGATATTTTATTTAATTCGCGCCATTGTATATCTTCCAAAAATATAAATTTTATAAATTTTTCCATTTCAGCAAGAGATAGCTGTGGTACATCACTACGTCAAAATATCAAACTCATCTTTTATGGACTATATATTATGTAGTATACCAATCAATGCATTTATTGTTTCAGCCCCAAGCTGTAAAACATAAAATATCCCGATCTTTTTTCTGAAAAGGTTAGTTAGGTGAAAAACAGAAAATCAGCAAACATTCACATAAAATATCACGCTTTTTTCTGAATAGTAGTATATATAGTGCAACAATATCGAGGTCAGTCAAATGCATAGTTTTTATAAATTCTTCCAAACAAAAGATAGAACCGAACACAGAGCACTTCGAAAACAACTCAATCCTCAGGATATGGTTGTAGGAAATACTCAAAACGTCGCCGTTTCCCCTGATAGTGGTCATGCTCGTCTTCATGAACTGGGTTACAAGCAAGAGTTGAAGCGTGACCTCTCGTAAAATTTCATTTTGCATTTTTAATTTGTTAAACTATTCCTGTTTTTTTTTCTGTTTGAATTGTTTTGTTTTTTTTTTTTTTTGCGTGTTTTTTTATTTGTTTTTATTTTATTTTAAGGTTGTTTTTTTATATTTAAGTGATTATGAAAGGCATTAAGTACACCGTAATAAATAATAATGGATATGCAATTTCAAAAATAATGCAGGGTGCTATCAAATTTTGCATTCTCGTTCTCGATAATATCGGTGTTAACAGGTGTGACGACACTATACAATGATGGGTTGCGGTTTGGAGGACCAGCAACCATGGTATATGGATGGTTTATAGCAAGTTTTTTTACCATGTTTGTGGGTTTATCAATGGCTGAGATTTGTTCATCATTTCCTACTTCCGGAGGTCTTTACTATTGGAGTGCTAAACTTGCTAGTCCTTCTTGGGCTCCTTTCGCTTCTTGGATCACTGGATGGTAATTTTCTTCTCTCTTTACTCATAAATGAATATAGATATGTAGTTCATCCCACTCATTTCTTGTGAGTGATAAATTATTAAAAAGTTGCAATTTAAAAATAAGGTGAAGTAATATATTGGAAGAAGATCATTTGAAAACTATTTTGAGTGTTAAAACCGATTCGTTAGAGGTATTAAGGGATATACATACTTTGTTAATGACTTTATGATAAATAGTGAAACTTTTATCGTAAAAGTACATGTACCAATTTAATGTTAATATATATCCTTCTAAATGTTATATGGTTTTGGGTAAGTCTTATATCTATACCATGTTTGCATTTTTTTCATGTAATGTTTTTGGGATGATCTAATGGAAATAGTTTAATATTTATAGTCGAATCCTACCTAGCTAGGTAAGATCAAATTAAATGCAAAATATAAAATTGCTCGTTTAATTTAAAACTAGCATATCGGCTTGTACGTTGCCTCCTGCGGTATTTTTATTTAACTTAATGTATACATTTATTTTTAGTCTTGTGAATATTATAAAAATAAAAATAAAAACAAAAACACTAACCTCTCATTAATTATATACATAGTATAATATTATGGAGACATTTAAATCACTTATAAAGGTAAGTTGAGATAGTAAATGCTTGAATTTGATTTGTAAGAGGTTATGAGTTCAACTCTATCTCCAATCGTAATTTGTTTTTATTAGTATTATGACATGCTTACTCAGCACATATACTGGAAGAATGTCACGTTGCACTGTTTTTTTTTTCTTTTTTAAGAAACACCTTATAATATATTTTATAGATTATCAAATAGATGTGCCAAATTTTAATTTTGAATTATATAAATACTTTTTTTTTCTCTAATTGTACCTGCATCCTCTGTGAATGTTGCGAATATTTCATATTCTTATGGTTGGCAAGCCACTAATTATTTATTCTAATTTAATTAGTTTGTAATCTGTAGTTGGATTTGAGTGTGATGGTTGTGTACTTGTGTGGTTATATTTGCTTTTTTTTTTCATTTTTTGGGGACGGTGGGAATAAATGACATCATTGGGATGGTTTTGGGACTATCAGAAATAAGGACATCCTTAAGTTTAAGTCCCTCCATTCTCTTTTGTTTAGTACATTTTAATTTGTATATTTGTCAATGTACTCGTTTAACATTAAATATTTCTGTTATATATATGTAAAAATCATAATAATTGGATATTAATAATATATATGACTATATTATGTTTTATAAATTGAAAATAATAGAATGGATGAAGTATTTATTCTTGGAAAAAGAATAAAGCCCCGAAAGTGGACTTTTCTGAGATTTTGATGATTTTATAAACCATGGGGATTGCTAAACATCGCCCGTAAAAACCTTATAATCACCCGTATTTTGTACCAACTTTCCACAATTGTCCTTTCCTCTTCTTTCCTCCCTCTAACACTCTCCCTTTATAGCTTATTTGGATACATAAATTAGGAAGGAAAAGAAGGGAAGAGAAAGGGAAGTATGGGTTTTCATTCATTTGGATAGCAAAGTATAAGGGTTAGGGAAATGAAAGGAAGGGAATTGAAGGGAACATGCTTCACTCATTTATTAGGAAACCAAATCCTTTCAAATATGAAAAGATTTGGAAGGAAATTGGAAAACTTAATCAAAATCTAATCATGATGTCCATTAGTACTATGCTTTGCCTCTGTTTGTATTTTCTCTGCTTTGCTCATTTTCTCTCTCCCTTCTTTTTCTTTTAAAATATTGATGTTCAGATTATGGTTTACAATAGCTTTTAAAATTGCATTTCGAAAAAATTGTATTGATTTTGGAAAATTATTTTCAAAAATCTGTTTTTGGATTTCGAAAACAGATATCCAGAGGTTTTATATATGATTTTCAGAAATGGAATTTCTAGTAATTTGATTTTATTAATCCAAAAAAAATACATTCTATCTGATTAATATAAGTAGTATGATTTTTTGCACATAAAAGATGTTCTTAATTGTTCATGAAATTGAGATTGGAATTCAATTCAATCACCAAATCTTATTTTCCCTCACCTTCCTCTCATCTCCTCTCTTATCAAAACAGCAGAAGAGTTTTCCATTTTCTCTTCCCTCACCTTCCTTCACCTTCTCTTCCCCTCATCTCCCTTCTTTTCCTTCCTAAAGTACTATCCAAACAAGTCATTACTTCTTTCTCTAAACCACCATCACTCTCACCAATTCAAACACCAACTTGATCAACCACATATCACCATCCATCCAACTCACAACTCAAACACATCTCACCATCCAAAAAACCAACTTCAACAAGAGGTTTAAGGAGTCATGGGGGTAAAATATGATGTATATGGGTGAGGATGTAGTAATGAAAGAAAAGGAAAGAGGCATGGATGGTAGAGTACACTTTGTGTAGTAAACACGGATTGTAATATGACCATCTCTCACGGTTTCAATCATTTCTCACAAAGTATAATTCCAATTAACATGATTCTAAATGAATTGGAAACTATACTCAAAGAGGTTTCCAACGGTAAGTCGTACGTCTCGTATAATGTTCTGGAGAAAAAGTTATGTCCATTTGAAAAAGACCCTGTGAAACAGATTGTAATATGACCATCTCTCATTGTTTCGACCATATCTCACAAAGTGTAACTCGGATTAATATGATTTTAGTTGCGATGGAAAGTAGACTCAAAGAGCTTTCCAACGGTAAGTCGTACACCTCATATAACGTTCTGGAGAAACGACCATTTAAAAAAGGCCTTGTGAAACTGCCGTGGACCAAATGAGACCTGCGTCTGATTTAGACGCAGGTTGACAGAGACCTGCTCCTAGTTTAGACGCATGTCTCAATCAACCCGCGTCTAAATCAGACGCAGGTCTCAAATTAAAAAAAGTAAATAAATAAATTTGAGACATGGATCTGATTTAGACGCAGGTGTTAGGATACCTGCATCTAAATCAGACGCATGTCTCAATTTTTTTATTAATTTTTAATTTTTTTATTTTTTAAATATAACTAACACAATTATGATTTTTTTAAGTAAAGGGCAGAGTTGGAAAAATAGGTGAAAATACGGGCGATAGTAAGGAATTTTCGGGCGACGTTTTTTTCCGGATACCCGCCTATTCATTGTTTGTTTTAGTCTAAAACAGAATAAAAAAACAGTACAACATCTTTAATTTGTTATTTATTTTTCTGATTTTCGTGTTCGTCTCTAAAAAAAATAAAATAAAATAAACAAAATAAAAAAACAGAACAAATTAACAAATTAAATCACAAAAAATTATATCATAAATCACAAAAACAAACAAATGAACAAACTAAATCACAAAAAAGCGAACAAATTAACTCTAAAAAATGAGTTAATTAAATTAAAAAAATAACAAATTAATTAAATCAGAAAAAGCAATTTAAATTAGAAACATGAAAAAACTAAATTAAAAAAAAACTAAATTAGAAAGAATGAATTAAATCGGAAAATTGAAGCTAAAAGTACGAATTAAATCACAAAAACTAACAAATTGAATCAGAAGAAAAAATATGAACAAATTAAATTAAATACATATATGTTTGTGATTATTGCCGCCTCGTTGTGCCGCCTCCAATGACAGTGAGTGAGTGAGTTAGTGACTTTGTGATTGTGAGTGATCTAGGGTTTTGTGAGTGAGTTTGTAAGTGTGAGTTTGTGAGATTGTGAGTGTTGTGACTACTGACTAAGTGCGTAGGACTTCTGAAAGTTTGAGAGAAGTCTTGCTCAAAGGCCCAACAAGGCCACAACACAAATACTTCAGTAAAAAAAAAATGCTACCAGTTTTCGGGTATCCGCGAAAACCCACATCACTACCCAGACCTAGCCCGAATTAATTGCTTATTTAGTGGGTCGGGTACCCAACCCGCAAAAACTATAATTTGGTAGAAAAATACCCGATTTTTGTGATCGGGTAGTCGGGTTTCCGGGTCGGATTTTTATGCACACCCCTACCGTGCGTTGCACAGTTTATATAAGAAAATTGGAATCGTTAAATGTTTTCGACATCTCCTAAGAGGCAACTTATAAAACTAATATCTCGAGTTTGACATAATTAAAAATTATAAAAACTATATTTTTGGAAAATATAAACTGAGATGAAACAAATAAACTAGATCTCGTATGAATATGTTAGTTTTTCGTTATGCATCAAACACTAAAGTGTGTCAGCATTATACTGTGAATAGTGTGAAAAACCCTAATGTAGCAACTAAAAAAAGACCAAAGCAGTATATATCGATAATTTGTAAAAGCTTTCTAAAATTATACAATGATAATTTAAACATACTGATGTTGTTCTTAAAAGATTATTTGGAAGTATTCATATAAATAATAGAGGGCTGAGAAAAAACAAAAGTGAGATATCGAAAAAAGTAAAACAGTGATTGCAACTAAATTAATCATAAAAGATTTTTATTCAAGGAATTTAAAATTTTGTGGTTTAAGTGAATAATTTGTTAACAAATGACTCGTATCATAAAAATCAAGATGGGGTATAGTATTGAATATTTATTTAATTTTTCTAAAATTAAACTTTAAAAAACAAATAAGCATAGGTTGCCAAAAGTTATTACTATAAAGATTTAAATGTATCAAAACATATGGTAGTAGAAGCTAACAACAAATAAGAAAGTATGTAAAATAAAATTGATTAAAGTTTTTGGAGGGAAAAAGATTGATGAGATTTCGACACATGGCATGATTTTTTTATGTGGTCCTTATTTTAGTTATAGTATAGATTTGTTTCTTCCTAATATTATTTGTTTATAACATATTATTTTGTTCATACTTCGTAATATTTTTCTTCATAATATATATATTAGGTTATAGTTTTCATGAATAAAATTATGAAACTACCACTCAGGAAACGAAACAAAAATATAAGTTGATTATCATCACAGAAATATGAAAATACCACATAAGTGGATTACCATCCACAAAAATATGAAACTACTGCATATGAAAATGTATTATTGATTTTTGTTTCAGAAAATATAAACTACCAATAGCAAAATAATACTACTCAGTAGAAAAAATCATTAATATTTCATAGTTAAATTATAGTTACAAATCAATAATAATAGTAATCCATAAAAATCATAGTTAAAATAAATAATAATAGTCAACTCATAGTTAAAAATTATATTTAAAATCAAAATCCATAAAAATTATAGTTAAAAACCATTAATAGCTATAAATCATTACTCCTTTAATAATCCAAAGTTGAAAGATATTAATCCATAATAAAACCTTTCAGCAAAGTTCAGTTAAGTTATTTTCAGCATATGTAAATAGGACCTAAAAACAAATAGCTAGGCCACATTATTCATTACATTCATTTAGGGGTGTCAGTTTGGGTTACAACCTGTTAGATAATTGAACTGTCCTTGATCGAAATTGAAACAACTTGAACTGAAAATGAGTTGTAACTTGAAAATGACTTGAACTGAAAAGTGTGCTAAATTGTTATTGACCGCTAAAATAATGAATTGAATTGAACCTGAAATTATAAAAGCTTAAACTGAAATTGATTTGTACAAAACCCGAAAAAATCAAACCAAACTGAATTGAATTGAATATCAAGCATCCCGTGTGATCAATTTACGAGATCTAACCTGAAGTGAATTGAAAGTGGATTAAAACGATCTAAAACCGAATGTTATGTAAAAATAAATTTCTACTTTATCTTATTTTAATTTAAAACTTAATAAGTTGCTTTTAAAATTAAGTAACTTGACAAATTGTGCGTTAGAATCAATGTGAACAACCATGAAAGATTTCAAATATACTCTTTACAAAGTATTAATTAAATTTTATTTTGATGTTCAATTACACCAAACCCTACCAATTTTCTTAATTCTCTTATTGTGAAAGACCTAACATATATCTTAAAATCACAAGGATGTTTATCAAATAGTTTTTGAATTTCATTCAAAGTGACAAAAAAGTTCACGAGAATCTAAAATAACCCGACATTAACCCAAAAAAGACCGCGGAGTCTTTCTAAATTGGTTTTACTTGATCTGTTTGAGATTGAACTGATGTTGATCTGATCAAGATGATCCAAGATTGAATTGAATTGTTCCCGAACTTAGGGTCCGTTTGGTAGGGCGTAAGACACTTTTCCTGAAAATCGTTTTCCCATTTTACGTTGTTTGGTTTAGAGTAAGATATTATAATGTAAAACTTAGGAAGGAAAAAAAACATTTTTTATCACCTTGGAAGGAAAATAATTTTCCTTTACAATTGAAATACTTGATTTTCCATCCAACCAAACATTGAGAAATGATTAAAATGTAAAATCATTTTATATGCAACCAAACAATGGAAATTCTTCATGAAATTAAGTGTTCCAATGTAAAAGGTTTTTTCATGGAAAATTGTTTTCATCCGAAAATGTTTTACAACCTACCAAACGGAACCTTAGAACAAATTGTTTTGACCTACTCCCGAAATGACTTGAACTAGATTAGACTGAAATAAACGGAATATATGACCGGAGTTAACTTGAATTGAAATGACCCAATTTTGATTAGTCAAACCAAACCTGCACCGCCAACCCGAATTGACACTCCTACATTCATTACTATGCAGCAATGTCTGGCACATTTAAGAACTTGCCTTTTTATAGTTAAACCCAACTACTCTATACTCACTTAATTCTAGGTTTCACTCACCTAAACCTAAGGGTTTTAGGAATTGATTCACTCTCAACTCACAAGAATAATTTTAAACTTACACTTATCCAAAATTAGCTTCTATGTACACGCATAAAATTGACACAAAAGATGGCTTGAATTTTATTGATGAAAACAAGAGATATTTATAGTTACAAAAACCTAATCAAGATAGACTTTCCTAACAATGTCCTATCTAGACTCTAAAAGATAAAAATAAAAAAATTAGCCTAATCACACGCACATAGCATTGAATATAATATCTAAATATCTTAACTAATTTAGGTAACAAAATCTAATAAAAATCTGATATCCATCGGGACAGTTTGACGGAAGAAAACAACCGAAAATTCCATGCTACCAATTTTATTGGATTTTTTCCATTTTTTCCCAGGAAAGTGCATTAGATTAGCTTTCTAATGCATATTCACATGCCTTCTAGTACAAAACGAGTTGTCTGTGAAAAATCACGCAATCTAGTCAAACGACCATAACAGAAAATTGCAATGTCTTCGTAAAACGTCCAAGATTGTTTCAAGATTGAATCTTTTAATCAATAAAACTTCAAGAATGTGTCACATTTGATATGTAAAACATTATTTGGAAAATAAACAACACACACAAAAGTATGGATTAAAGCCTAAAATGAGAAAAACCCCTCTATCGCGATAGGAAAAAAAAAACCCATATGTAAAACCGCCAAGAACCCAAATTGAATGGTAACCTTTTATTTACATCAAGTTTATTACATTTTTTTAATTTCATTTAAGCTCAATTAAGTGCATTTAATTTATATTCTAGTTGTTATCACTTATTTTTATAAATACATTTTTAATTAATTTATATTTTTGTAATTTTTTATTTAAATTCTATTATTTATTTTATATTTTATATTTTTCATTGTATATATTTTTTACTTATTATATATTTATTTATTTATTTCATTGGATAATATTTTTAGTTTTTAAGGTTTTGAGAATTTTTATGTTTAATAAAAAAACATTAAAAATAAAATAAATTTTATGATTAAAAGTAAAATAATAAAAAACTTGAAATCTTAAATTTAAATAAAAAAATAAGTTATAAATACATATATAAACATAAAATAAAATACTCTACTTAAGTTAAAAGTACATTTCACTTAAGTGCCTTTCAATTAAGTTTAGTTAAGTTCAATCAAAAATAAGCTCAAAAGAACAGGACTTGAGGGGCAAAGGTAGTTTAGTATAGCTAATATAATTGTACCGTCATGTTATTCATGGCATGGTTGTTTTGTTGTGTCTTAAGCTTTAGTAAGGTCTTAAAAGTTCGTGTCTTTTATTTAATGGGAAATTGTAACTACTAGCCCAAGTGGTAGTCTAGTTACGGTTATGGTCCCAATCGTGGTGAAGATGTGAGCAGCTGCCCGTGCTCCAATATCCTGAGCCCTAGAGAATGTCTGAGTCCGTTTCATTAACGCAATTGCCTCCTTCTCTAAAAGTGCGTCAAAGGCGATGACCCGATCAAGTCAACGTAAACGTCACGATCATGACCCTAAGAATATAGCAACACATCCGCAAGACAGAGAGGCTCAGCATCCCCTCCATGCAACCCAATGTTTACCTCGTGTCGATGTTTAATATCAACAATTCCCGCGCATGGCACCGCATGATCGCCAAAGACATTACCCTAAAAAAACCCTCGAGCAAGCAGAGCATGACATTGAAGTACAAAACAAAGGAACCGCAAACCGGTAACATAGCACACAGCGGTAGACTTTGTCGTTTATAGTTTGATCTAAACCCGAATTCTAGACCACCCTAAGCCAAGTAGAAGCATAATCTTCTTCCTGAGATTTCTAAAGGGTAACCTGTCACAGAGATAAAGAGCAGGTGGCAATTGTGGATGCAGTGACCTTCGTGAAATATGTATCTACCAATTTCTTCATGAGTTTAGGGGCAGTGATCTCACGAGGGTTACCCAATAAGTCAGCCTCCACAGTAAAACAAATCTAATGCGGCATCAAAATCAATGTCGAAAAAGCGTATATTGCATACTAGCATACTGCAGACGCGACACTAAAAAGGCATAATGTCATACATTACCCGCAGAATAAATACCAAGTCCACCAAAAGCAAGAGGTAAGGTGGATAATCGCCATTGCCAGTCTCCGAAATATGGCCTCGAAGCAGTAACAATGTGCTCTAAGGACGACTGAAGAGCTGCATCAAAAGAGAACAACTCACATTGGGGATCATTAAGATTTGCAACTGCATCTATAAGTACAATAGTCTTAGCCACTCTCTGCACCATAAGATGAGGTACATCAAAAAGAAGAATCCACACCAATAGGACCACCAAGCAATTCAACCCCTGGAGAGGCTGAGCAATGTTAGGGGCAGGACCCACGAACTTGCTACGTGGGTCTTCTCTAGGCTAAAAAACCTCGGTCTTTTCTATATTAAGATGAAGACCAAAACGAGGTCCATCCCCCCTAATCAAATTCGACACCTTCCCCACCACTAAGGTATCACCCACAATAGTCCCATCATCCAAATAAACACAAGTCAAAAGAATCCCTGATTTTACACACCTACGGGATGTAAAACCAAAGCAAATAGCAAAGGACCAAGACGGTCACCCTATTCCCCCCATTGACACGACCATAAGGTGTGACCATAAGGTGTGCTACCCGTAGTACAACGTGGCAGGATTAGAGTAGCATAACTCAACCAAACTAGAAATACCTAAACAAAGAAGACGGATCTCCCGTTACATGGCTGTATGATCAACCAAATTGAAAGCATTCTTGAAATCCACCAAGAACATAGAAAGACCAAACTCTTCTCCCCGAGCCTCTACTATACGATTCACATCATAAAGAACAGCTTCATCACCCGCTGGCACCTCAGCACCAAATTGGAGTTCCCCAAAGTAACCAATCAAAGCAACACTAACCATAGCAGCCCCAACCTTTGATACCAGACGTCAGCACACTAACACTAGGAGGAACTGCTCGAAAACAGCCTGCAAACACGCCTGGAAAGCTTGAGTATCCCACCTGAAGAAGCTTGAAATTCGCCCTGTAAAGAAAAACTGCTCAAAAAAGTCCTGAAAACCGCCTAAATTGAGCTTGAATCAACGCGGGATAAAGCTGCCTCCTTGCCGGAGCTAGACACCTGCTGGAATTGCCGCATGATGCTGGTTCGTGGTGGATATTACTTAGTCATGCGTTTTCTCCATTAATAGGTTTTATTTTAGTTTTAGATTTTCAAACTAAAGGCTAAAACTTTGATGTATTTGATGAAACTCACAAATTCAGAACAGTCACAAACTCAAGGATTTCATGATCTTAGTGTTAGATTGGAACAATCAACAACCTAATTCTAAGAATGTTTTATTCTTTGTGAGAACACAATCACATATCTTAAAACTCAGGTGAATATTTTGAAGCTTTTAACTCTCAAAACACTCGATATCTTTGAGCAATTTTGTATGAAAACCTCACATAAAATAACACATAAACAATCGTATTGTGAATATGTAATATGAATTTTACTTAATAAACCATTCAATATTTATAGTACAAATATTCTAGGAACCCTAGACAACTCAACCTTCCTAAAAATTTAAGGAAAATAAACAAACCCCTAAACAACTAAAAAACATGGAAATAACAACAACACAAGGAGATCCAGTTTCCTTGAGCACCAAGGAAAAACAACTAACATTTTCCTAATTTGACTCTTAACAATTAACAAACTGAAAATTTTATCCTAACAATACTTTCCAAAAATAACATCCCTAAAAACATGGATAACTTGCATCCCATGTTTCTGAAAAAACGCGGAGCCCAAGGAGTTTCCAACAACCCCAAAATCACGCGCTTATGTGTTGCTCGTTTTTGGCGGTATGTGAGTAACTCTTCAGAAACTTTCAAGACTTGATCTTTTAATCAATAAACCTTCAAGAACGTGTTTTCGCTTGACTAATGACTAAAGGCAATAATGACGGGAAAAACTTTATCAAGTGAAATGGGCGAAAACTCATAGGCAAAACTAACTTATTCCCCTTAATCAACCTTGGTTCCCAAATGACATGTGGCCTATTAGAGTGTGAGTGTTATGCAACAATGACTATGAGCTATTCCAAATCCATGTAACCCGTACGAATTACTTAAACTTTATCAAGTGAAATGGGAGAAATCTCATAGGCAAAACTAACTTATTCCCCTCAATCAACCTTGCTTCCCAAATGACATGTGGCCTATTAAAGTGTGAGTGTTATGCAACAATGACTATGAACTATTCCGAAGACATGTAACCCGAACGAATCACTTAAATCTCAGAATGACTTATACTCTTAGAATCAATTCTTTCTCATCAATTATTCAGTCTGCTTCGTGATCATCCTCACTTTCTTGAAAAAGAAAATTTCCTCAATTCTTGAATCTACTTATCATCCAAGTAGGGATTTAAATACCAAATGTTGAAGGTAATAGCCATGCCATATTCTTCCCAAATTTCAATCTTGTAAGCATTGTCACAAATTTTGGAAATACCCCAATATTGAAGTTGTTATTGTTATCCCCGAACTTTTAATCTTTTTCAAACATAACATTAGGAAATATCCCAATTCTAGTTAATTTGTTAACTTGCAAGTACCTTTTTATAGAAGCACCACAACGTACTTTAATCATCCTTTCACCGTACAACCACCACTATTGCTGTCACCATCACCCTTCCCTCATTGCCGTCAAAGGATCACATTTTCCCAGTGCAATGCCACCAACTCCTCTCTCTCTCTCTCTCTCTCTCTCTCTCTCTCTCTCTCTCTCTCTCTCTGTGGATATGATTAGTTTTCAAGGGTTAGTGAGTGGTTTTAATGGGTTGTTGAGGTGATTATAGGGGTGGCGGCGGGGTTGTTTGGGTGGTTGGTGGGAGGTTGATACAAATATTAATCACAACTTCGAAGGTTTGATTGAAGCTGCTAACAAGGGTGCAACCATGGGAGAATTGATTGCTTATGGAGACTCAAGTCTAATGGGTGCATCCATGGTTGGGATTTGCGTGTGCATGGTCATACATATCTAGGTGTGGCACGCAAATCAAGGGAACAGGGTTGACAAGGGGAATAAGTTGGTTTTGCCTATGAGTTTTTATCCCATTTCACTTGATAGGGTTTTTTCTCATTTTAGGCATTGAGTCTTTCATTTCTTGGAGGGTCTTAATCTCCAGTTACAGCCTTAAACACATGGAAAATGACTTCTTGAAGGTTTCTTGATTAAAAGATTGAATCTTGAAAGGTTTCTTGAAGATTTGAAGGAAAATCTCAAAAATTGCGCAAATCTTGATCCTTGCTTGTGGCGTGAATTTTGGGCGATTTTCTATGGATTTAGGTAGATCATATTTTTGTGTAAATCTGGTTGTAATTTGTTGATTATCTTGTTTATCAAGGTATTAGAAAGTATGTTAGGATATTTTCTTGTTTAGATATAGTTTGTTTGAGTAATAAAAATCAATGTTCAAGTTGTACATTTTTCCTTATTGTTTCGTTCAAAACAATATACTTTATTTTGTGAATTGTGCATTTGCTTTATATTCACGTGAGAACAAGAGTGAGTTTGGGTGGTTTTAGGCGGGGGTGTGGATGCTTTTGAGGGGTGGAAGATGTTTTGGGGAATTAGGGAGGTGGTTTGAGGGGTTTGTGGGTGTATTGGTTTTGGGGTGGTTGTGTGGTTATGGGAAGTGGGGAGGCGGTTTCGGGTGGGTTTGGTTGTTTTATTTGGGTGGCCTTGGTAGTAGTGTTGGAACCTTATGGTGGTTGTGGCGGTTGAAAATAATTTGGGTGGTAGTTAAGTTCAAATACTTAGCATTAGGTAAAAAAATTACCAAGACTTTGTATAAAAATAAGGAAAAATTCGTCAAAACTACCTAATAAGAGTTGTTTATTTATTTATTGATTTTTTTTTAAAATACAGACTAATAAAATTTATTTTTTATATAACTACCTAATAAGATCCAAAAAATTTTTAGAGCATTATGTCACGTGCTGACTTTTTGGCTCCCGCAAAGCTCGATAGACCCCTTGCGCCACTCGCTTGCAATCCGTTGCAAGACAAGTCAGGCTTCCCTTAGCACAATCCTCTTATGCTCACGTAGCTCACTCCTTGAGCTGAAATCTCACTTAGCAAGACATGACCCTTGTGTCTGGCTCCCACAATTAAAACCCACGTTGTAGACAAGGTGCACAAGCAAGTCTTTGTAGCTTATAGCACTANCCTCTCTCTCTCTCTCTCTCTCTCTCTCTCTCTCTCTCTCTCTCTCTCTCTGTGGATATGATTAGTTTTCAAGGGTTAGTGAGTGGTTTTAATGGGTTGTTGAGGTGATTATAGGGGTGGCGGCGGGGTTGTTTGGGTGGTTGGTGGGAGGTTGATACAAATATTAATCACAACTTCGAAGGTTTGATTGAAGCTGCTAACAAGGGTGCAACCATGGGAGAATTGATTGCTTATGGAGACTCAAGTCTAATGGGTGCATCCATGGTTGGGATTTGCGTGTGCATGGTCATACATATCTAGGTGTGGCACGCAAATCAAGGGAACAGGGTTGACAAGGGGAATAAGTTGGTTTTGCCTATGAGTTTTTATCCCATTTCACTTGATAGGGTTTTTTCTCATTTTAGGCATTGAGTCTTTCATTTCTTGGAGGGTCTTAATCTCCAGTTACAGCCTTAAACACATGGAAAATGACTTCTTGAAGGTTTCTTGATTAAAAGATTGAATCTTGAAAGGTTTCTTGAAGATTTGAAGGAAAATCTCAAAAATTGCGCAAATCTTGATCCTTGCTTGTGGCGTGAATTTTGGGCGATTTTCTATGGATTTAGGTAGATCATATTTTTGTGTAAATCTGGTTGTAATTTGTTGATTATCTTGTTTATCAAGGTATTAGAAAGTATGTTAGGATATTTTCTTGTTTAGATATAGTTTGTTTGAGTAATAAAAATCAATGTTCAAGTTGTACATTTTTCCTTATTGTTTCGTTCAAAACAATATACTTTATTTTGTGAATTGTGCATTTGCTTTATATTCACGTGAGAACAAGAGTGAGTTTGGGTGGTTTTAGGCGGGGGTGTGGATGCTTTTGAGGGGTGGAAGATGTTTTGGGGAATTAGGGAGGTGGTTTGAGGGGTTTGTGGGTGTATTGGTTTTGGGGTGGTTGTGTGGTTATGGGAAGTGGGGAGGCGGTTTCGGGTGGGTTTGGTTGTTTTATTTGGGTGGCCTTGGTAGTAGTGTTGGAACCTTATGGTGGTTGTGGCGGTTGAAAATAATTTGGGTGGTAGTTAAGTTCAAATACTTAGCATTAGGTAAAAAAATTACCAAGACTTTGTATAAAAATAAGGAAAAATTCGTCAAAACTACCTAATAAGAGTTGTTTATTTATTTATTGATTTTTTTTTAAAATACAGACTAATAAAATTTATTTTTTATATAACTACCTAATAAGATCCAAAAAATTTTTAGAGCATTATGTCACGTGCTGACTTTTTGGCTCCCGCAAAGCTCGATAGACCCCTTGCGCCACTCGCTTGCAATCCGTTGCAAGACAAGTCAGGCTTCCCTTAGCACAATCCTCTTATGCTCACGTAGCTCACTCCTTGAGCTGAAATCTCACTTAGCAAGACATGACCCTTGTGTCTGGCTCCCACAATTAAAACCCACGTTGTAGACAAGGTGCACAAGCAAGTCTTTGTAGCTTATAGCACTACCCACTCAAGTGGCAACTCGGTGCCTAATGTTAGCCCTCACAAATGGCTAAGTATATGCTTGAAGAGGAACACAAGTGTTTGGGGAAATGATTGTTTTGTATTAATCTCAAAGATAACTTACAAGTATGTTCTCTCCAATAGTTTTTACAAAAGAGCCTTGCAAACCCATTTATAGGATTCCACCCTACAACCTGGACTACCATTGATATTTAAAAAACACATGGCTGATACTAATTTTTTTTAAAGGTACTATGTCAGTATTGATAATTTCCCTATTTTAGTTTGTGGTACTTTTTTAGTCGAAGAAGTTTGCCAAATAATTCAACCATTTTGATGGTAATGCAACAAAATACTTATATGGATGGAGTTGTAATCCTTTTCAAATCCTTGTTACATGTGAAGGTGTCATATCAAATTGTATTGTTACCAAGAGGAACTGCTGTATGCTTCAAGTTCTATACGCTAAATTTGCTAATTCATTTCCTACACTATCATGTTCAATCATATGCATATAGAAACATCTGTGGAAATACGTTTTATCAGCTAGTGAGGGAAAATCCTCTCAACTCCCACGTACCACCCCAAGATCTTAAAAGGGCTCCCGAGCCGACATACCCTAGACTTCAGTTAGCTTCCTATCTAGTAGTAGTTATTTTTCTTGTAGTTGGTTACTACTCCTTCCTTCTCCTTTTGGTCTTTTGCAAGAAATATGCAATAACTATTTATCTTAGGCTAGTTAGTGGCTCTTGTTTATGTTTGTGTTTATATTTTTCGTAGTTTTGTTGCTTAGTTTTCTTGGTCCTTGGAGAGGTGATCTTTATTATCTTTGTTGTTGGTTGTGATACTTTGGTTTTATTGTGTTTTGTCTTGGTTGTGAAATGGTAGAATAATGGTAAAGTGTAAGTGTAGAATTTGCAAACTAAAGAGGCCCCATTTCTAACCACTATTCTATTTTTATCATGAATGACAGAATGAGGCCACCCAACAAAGATGGTTGGCAAAGCAAGGTCCTCCATTGATAAGTCATAAGAAATGAGGACTTTATCTTGGGTTACTATCATAGGATCTCAAGATATTCCCACCTATTCTACTATTGAAATTCCCACCTAGTATGTTAATTCAAGTACGATGTTTGGTTAGATCTGCAACACATTCAATAAGAATTCTTTGGGTTCTCTCTGTTGTTTAATGTCTAGGAAAACAACTTTTAGATGCCCAAGACCAAAACCAAGACCTGCTCTCCAGTTTTTGTCATTATCGTATATCAGTAGTTCTTGCTGTAATTCATGTCACTTGGTTGTTTGGTATGTCTTCGTCAGCTGTTGCATTACTGTTATGCATAAGTTAGTGGGGATGAGGACATTGAGCATGCTCATCATTTAGCTATGAAAACTAAAAAAGTGATACTTAACTCCTAACTCATACTCTTATATATTGTACCTTTTGCTTTTAGCCATTGTCCAAAAAATAGTTTCATGTGCAAAAAGAAAGTGATAGAAGTAGAGCTGATTCATTTACTTCTATTAACAATGTTGCATAGGTGCGCTGTCAAGACTTAATTGGTGCAAAAATTTCGAACCAAGCCATTCCAATCTCTTCGTTTATTAACAACTATCCAACAAGCCATGCAAGTCACTTATATGGGAAAGAAGGGAGTAGTTATAATCATTTCTTTGGGTAGGCTGTCCAAGTCTAGTATGACGGCATACGGCGATCTAGCCACTGATCTAATTGCTGCTTTATCCTTCATTGTAACTCCGATAGTACATGTCTTTTATAGACAATAAGGTTTAAAGACATAGTTTGTAATGAAAGTCAACCAATGACAATTGAATAATTTCTCAAAATAGCTAAAAATATTTCCGTTGGACACATTTTTAACCCTATTTTTAAATTGATTGATTAATTTGTTTGGTTGAAATGGAAGGGGGCTTTTGCATTTCTATCTGATAGAGGTATACCCAATCAATTAAAAGAGTAAAATTTATTGCACAACTACTTTATGGTACCAAATGTCGGGCTTTGAACTTTTGTAACCTCCATGATATGAGTATGGCAGAGATGTGTATGCTACATTAAATGTGTGGGCATACACAAAGCGATAAGGAATGACGTCATTAGGCAGAAGGTCTAGGTTGCTTCCATTGAGGATAGAACAAGGGAAAAACGTCCAACATGTTTTGTACATATAAGACAGATACTGTATAATGCTCTGATAAGGAGATTAGAAGAGTGGCAATAGGATGGATAGAAAAGAGGCAGAGAAAGATCTAAGCAAACTTAGATGTGGGTGAAGATACAAGGTTGTTGGGGATAGAAGAAAATTTGGCATTGACTAGGGAAAAATGTAGAGAGGATTTTTTACAGATTACTATTGTGATTTCCTCTTATTGACCTATATGCAGCTAACCCCACATTATTTTCGGACTAAGGCTTTGTTGTGTTGTTGCTTAAAGTGATTGATTCCACTAACCCTGCATTCCTGCCCATCCGCACGTCCCATCCTCTTGAGTTCTAGGCCAATGATTGACTTTTTCAATCATAACGATTGGTAGAAACCTCATTAGAGGCTTTCAAGTGATGCAATATGGGGTAGTATTGTATGAGCAGTGAAAGAGTAACAGTCCTACAGTTTTGTATTGCTAAAAAGTTTATTATAATCTCATCTCCTGGCTTCAGTTTCATAGATAGTTAGATGATATGCATGATTCGTCTTGTTAGGAATCGAATCATGATGGGTTTTGTTTCCATTTGTGTGCTTTAAATGAAGATGTCAGCTTATACGCAATATTTTGCAGGTTCAACATTGTTGGTCAGGTAATTCTGATGATCACTTGCACTGAATGAAATATTATGATTTTATTTTACAACGGAGGTTTCAATTTTTCGGTATATCATTATTCATTGGCAGTGGGCTGTCACGACTAGTGTGGATTTCTCTCTGGCACAGCTTGTACAAGTGATCATACTACTGAGTACAGGTGGGAAAAATGGTGGTGGTTATGTGGCATCCAAATATGCTGCTATTGGTTTTCATGGTGGAATTCTACTTTTACACGCGATCTTGAACAGTCTATCTATTTCATGGTTATCCTTCTTTGGACAGCTTGCTGCAGCATGGAATATAGCAGGTATGAAAATTTATGGTTAAAGAAATATATAAATCCATGAAAAACCTCTATAATGAAGGGATATCTAGTATCTACATGATCACTCTTGTTGTTGTTCTAGGTGTCTTTGTTCTCATGATTATAGTTCCCCTTGTTGCTAAGGAAAAGGCAAGTGCGGAGTTTGTTTTCACACACTTCAACACTGATAATGGTGATGGTATCAAAAGTAGTGTTTACATCTTTATTCTTGGACTCTTGATGAGCCAATATACTCTAACCGGCTACGATGCATCTGCTAACATGGTAAGAAGTAAGTCCTTTTTGTAAGGTCATGATTACATTGGTACAATGGTGTACTCTGTTTGTCTTGAGCACTTATTTTTTCTCAAATAAGGTCTTCAGAAAAACAACTTTTTCCTTGTTGAAAGCTTACTACAAGAAGAATGTAAATACTAAAAAAATCATTTGGTGGAAGTCTTGCACTACTTCCACTGTTTAGTCTCCTTTCCTTGTGGTTCTACACTAGCCTTTTATTTCAACTCAATAAGCTTGTATTATCCAGTGTAAGATTAGAGGAATAGTCAGAGATACATGGGCTCGTAGATTGCACTGGAGTAGCCCCAAGAACCACAGGATCCACATACTATTTGCAAGCCCAATCAATTGTAGTATTATACTACTTTCGTATCATATTAGCTACAACATTTGCTAAAAATAGATGTTTCATATTATTTGCAACAAAAGTTTTATTTCCTTTTTAAGTTGTCTGTTCTCTCTTTCTCTTTCCTTTATCACATGCATCTCTAACTTCTTTACTCTCACAAATAAATTTTGCCTAGGAGTCCGTACAACATTTTTTGTTGCAACTAATATGAACTGGAGGTAGTACTTTGAATCCGTGTTTCTGTTTTCTTTGATTATTTTAATAACAATAGGTGCATATTGTCATATTTTGATCGGGTTTGAAATAAAAATCAGGAATCTTTTGATTTTTGTTTATAATATATATGTGTGTGTGTTTACACTTCAATCGCAGACAGAAGAAACCAGGGATGCAGATAAGAATGGTCCTAGAGGAATAATTGGGGCGATTGGCATATAAATAATTGTTGGATGGGGCTACATCATTGGAATCACCTTTGCAGTTACAGATATTCCTTACCTATTGAGTAGTGAAAATGATGCTGGTGGGTATGCTATAGCGCAAGTGTTCTACCAAGCTTTTAAAAGTAGATATGGAAATGGAATTGGAGGAATTCTTTGCTTGGGTATAGTTGCCGTGGCCATATTTTTCTGTGGCATGAGCTCCATTACCAGCAATTCTAGGTAAAATCACTCTTCTTTCTTATTCAAGCGCAATCTGTTTTTAGTGTGTCACACGTACATGGGGATTAAATTACATAATTGTTGAATATTCATATTGATTCATGTCTAGCCGACCCCAAATTAATTTGGGACTAAGGCTTTGTTGTTGTTGTTGTTGTTGTTGTTGTTGAATCCCTTTACGCACTACCCAGGATGGCTTATGCATTCTCAAGAGATGGTGCCATGCCCTTTTCATCATTTTGGCATAAAGTGAACCACCAAGAGGTTCCTACCAATGCCGTATGGTTGTCTGCTTTCATCTCCTTCTGCATGGCATTGACGGTGTCGGTATGCACTGGACTGTTTTACTGAATTTTGTAGTATATTGTACAGTTGCTCTTATATTAGTGTTTAACTTTCGTTTCCTAATCATGGAAACAACTTTAACCATTTTTTTTCTTTTGGTGGAGGATTTTTTTCTTGAAGTGTAGTGGACTTGATATATGCTCCAATATCATACATCAACATTAATAAAGCTGATAGTCCAAATATCTCAAGAAAATATATCACTGGAAAATATTTCAGCTGAACATTTGTTGGGTCTACAAAAATTTTCCATTATCAATAAATGACAATGACGAAACATTTTGACTGATCTTAAAACACAATGAAATTAACTTCAATTTCTTTAGGTCAAGTCATCAAACGTGATCAATATTTTCTTTTTTGTCTTGCCTAGCTCATAATGGCTTTTCACTTGACAGTCTCTTGGAAGCTTGGTGGCGTTTGATGCAATGGTGTCAATAGCAGTTATTGGACTGTACATATCATATGGCTTGCCTATCTTCTTCAGAGTTACTTTGGCATGCAATTCATTCATGCCAGGACCTTTCAATTTAGGGCGGTATGGGATTCTTGTTGGTTGGATTGCAGTACTTTGGGTAATCACCATATCTGTTTTGTTTTCTTTGCCAGTTTCCTATCCTATAAACAGCGAGACCTTCAATTATACACCTGCAGCTGTGGGTGGTTTGTTAATCCTCACAGTTTCCTCTTGGGTTTTAAGAGCAAGACACTGGTTCAAAGGTCCTATTACAAATATTGATGATTGAATTGTGGTTTTCTTTCCCAATGAAACTTGAAAGTTCGGTTCATAACACTTAAATCTTAGTCTGTACCACCTTTATACGATAAAATCTTTTTTTCTTTTTTGTGATTAATTGTCGAATTAAGTTGAAACTAAGGATTTATTATTATTGGTACTTGAAGGTGATTATATCTAGTATATACTATTATTTATTATTATTATTTTTTTTTTTTGGTGCTAGGGAGCCACAAGGGCGGGGATGGGATTATTTATTATTTAGTAGTCAAAGAAATAAAAAAGATTGTTTTTATGTGGAAAATGTTATATTAGATTATTGGAATTGTGGAAACATATGAGAATATAGATATGTGCAAGAAAAATTCTTTAAAATTCTTCTAAATCAGCTCGTCACCAACCAGAACCAACACTCCATAGTTGTGTCATGGATGAACCATGAAAAAGTGATGTCGCTCTCTGCACCAAGCTAGTAGTTGTGTTATTTGTGCCAATTTCCCCTTTTTTTCTTCTAGGTTAATTTACCAGGGGTAAGAAACAAACAGGGACACTCAAATGTTGGGATATTGTTTAATTCATCGCGAAAATTTCTCTATAGTGTACTTTTTAATATAGCCTCATATTTTCCTGAAAAATTGTAAATACCTCTGCTACTTTGTATATCTTCCTCATTGACTTGAAAAGCCTAGTTCTGAAATTTTTGTTCATTACTGAAAATTGTTGATGGAAATTTCGTAGCCTTTCCAATGATAAATGATCATAGTGACAATGTTGGTTAAATGAACATAACTGAAGAAAGAAAGATATGACATCTTTTGTATCAAATCCTTTACCTCGTTGTAGTAATGTAGCCCATCACTATTTCTTCATAATGACAGCATTGGTTGACATGATTAAAGAAAGAAAGAAAGAAAGAAAGAAAGAAAGAAAGAAAGAAAGAAAGAAAGAAAGAAAGAAAGAAAGAAAGAAAGAAAGAAAGAAAGAAAGAAAGAAAGAAAGAAAGAAAGAAAGAAAGAAAGAAAGAAAGAAAGAAAGAAAGAAAGAAAGAAAGAAAGAAAGAAAGAAAGAAAGAAAGAAAGAAAGAAAGAAAGAAAGAAAGAAAGAAAGAAAGAAAGAAAGAAAGAAAGAAAGAAAGAAAGAAAGAAAGAAAGAAAGAAAGAAAGAAAGAAAGAAAGAAAGAAAGAAAGAAAGAAAGAAAGAAAGAAAGAAAGAAAGAAAGAAAGAAAGAAAGAAAGAAAGAAAGAAAGAAAGAAAGAAAGAAAGAAAGAAAGAAAGAAAGAAAGAAAGAAAGAAAGAAAGAAAGAAAGAAAGAAAGAAAGAAAGAAAGAAAGAAAGAAAGAAAGAAAGAAAGAAAGAAAGAAAGAAAGAAAGAAAGAAAGAAAGAAAGAAAGAAAGAAAGAAAGAAAGAAAGAAAGAAAGAAAGAAAGAAAGAAAGAAAGAAAGAAAGAAATGACATCCTTTAAATCAAATCCTTTAGCTCCTTGTAGACTTGTAGCAATGTCGTCCTTTAGTCTTTCCTCTGTATCGTATGTGCTGTGAAACTCTATAATATTGCATTCAAGATCATCAGACTCATAACATATTAATTCATTGGTTATCACTGCGTTTTGCAAGCATCCCTCTTTAAAGAATACTAAAACAGCTTTCTCAGAATTCTAGTACTTATGTCTACTTGCATGAAATACTTGAATAATGTTGATCAACAGAATCCTCAATTCTCAATAGCATTTCAACAATACTACAAAGTTATCCACATATTATGAAAGATGAAACAACAGAATGAAATACTTTTAAATCCTTTTCAATTTATTGTTAGTTGTTTCTATGCGGATTATGTCTGATATCACGGATCAGTGATGGTGTCAAATCCCACGCTCCTGAGATCATTATCTGCAAATTCATCTCGCAGCTGCAAACATCCAAAATTACTTCTAATCAGTAAACGATACCAATATAAATGATGACGTAAAAAGTTAGTGTTTTTAATTAGAAATGAACCTCTGCAATAATTTCATCAAAAATAAGGTCATCCTCAGTGGGCAGTTGCATATTGCTTGTACCAGCATTATTCACGTTCTCTTCACCAGAATGTATAACTCCGGATTTTTGAAGATCTCGCTCACCTAAATTTTGTATGGGTTCTATAGCCTGATCTGGTAATGTGTCGGAAAGCAACATGTTGATGTTATAATTGTCAGAATGTAGAAGATTTGCCAAATTATCAGAAGCCATCATATTGGTGTAATTACTGTCTGGACATGGAAGATTTGCCAAATTATCAGAAGCCAACATGTTGATATAATTACTCTCAGAATATGGATGATTTGGAGTCTGAAAAAACCCTGTTGTTTTCTTCTGTAAGTTGTTAGAATTTTGCTGAAAAGGTGGAGCATTATTCTCTGAGGGTAGTACATGGTATGGTACTGGGCATGCAGGTGCACTTGATGGTGTATAATAACCCATATTTGAACCACTCGACCCATTATACCCATAGTTTTGTATGAATCTTTCATTACCTGTTATATTAAAAAAACAAAAAAAAAATTGTCATCAAATTGTCTAATATGAGCTGCATCCTAAAAATTCGTAAGGCTGCTATGTTAAAATCAAATATTTAAGCATACCTGGCTGAGTATTTGTCCAAAATGCTTGTCGAGTTTGGGGATCAATCCTTCCTTTCAGATTTGGTTGACTATTACTGATTCCATTAACCGTCAGTTGGCTACTGTTGTTGAGTAGAAGTGAATTGCTGATAAAGCTTTCCGGATTTGTTGTTCTATTTTGGCTGATATTTTCCCTGAGTTGTGATGTGCCAAGGATTTGTGGTCCTGGGTGCAAATTCAAGCTCCATGCACCAGGTTGTTCTTTCTCCGCACCACTTATAGTATTCAAATATGGGCCGCTTTGAATTTCATTTCTAGAACACTTTGCATACGAAACATTTTGAAATGCGTTTCTAGCATACCTTTCACCTGGGACACTTTGAATTTCATTTCCTGCATACCATGCATTTGGAGCATTTTGAATTTCAATTCCTCCATATCTTGCCTTTGGGACACTTTTAATTTTCTTTCTTCCACGCTTTGCTCTAGGGACACCTTTGGAATTTGTATGTCCAGCATTCTTAGGATTCTGAGGGAAAAATAATACACAAGTTCAATGCCAATGTAAGACTGTTTGAAAAGAAGAAATTTTAAGGACTACAAGGTGCAAAATTCTTTATTCATTGATAATTGAAAGGGTTGAGGAGACTGCCTAGTGAGTAATGTGGAAGTGTGGAGTACAGTTACTTTAGTTAAAAAGCCTTCAGAGTTCAGGTTTCGTATCATATTGTCAGATTTGCAATTGACAATGTGGAGTCACCAAAATTTATGTGCGAAGGCTCATTCATTACTTTGCGATTGCAATTAGATACAGTATGTTGTTTGTATATAATGACGCGAATAGGAGACCTATAAATAACAGATATGCAAATACCTGCTGATAGTTGTTTCATTGCTCACACATCACTCTAGGTGTAGAAGTAGGCTTTTGCAGTTAGAATAATAAAGTTAAATAAAAAAAAATGCATAAAACTGAAATTCAAATAACTGCAATTTACGCAATCAAAAGTATGACAATAATCCAGATAGAATGATACCTGAGCAACCCACATTTCATCAGCATTTTCTATTTCAAGTTGTGTTGATGTAGCAATTTCTAAACATGTATAGAAAACTGAAGTTAGGAACTAGGATAAGCCATAAAGTAATTAACTTCAAATTGCCAAACATTAGCATTTTGAGTATAAATTCCAAAGCTAATTGTTTTGCAGATCTTCAATTTCAAAATTCTTAATACCAAATTTAATTACTTTTATTTTTATTTTTTTTGTCATTTTAATTCGATTCATCATTTGGTTCACAAGGACATAGCCAGTAGTGCTTATAGGGCATGTGATGCATAATGTTTGTTCTTACCTTTTCCTTTGTTGTTTGCTATAGTCTCCATAAACATTGGCTGAACTTCAGGATTCCACTTAGCAAGAGTCTCATCAGTTTTCTTGTTTTCAGCACCCTGGGCATTGTGTTTAGAAACATCATTCTCTGTTTCCTCGTCATGAACATAGTTGTCATGATCATTAACATCATCAGATCTTTTTCTCTTCTTAATTTGCTGCTCATTCTCCTCAATCTCAGTCTTATTATCATTGTTGACATCGTCATCAGATCCTTTTCTCTTCTGGTTTTGCTGCTCAGTCTCGTTATCATCATTTGATCTTTGTGTCTTTTGAATTTCCAGCTCATTCTCTTTACTTCCTGTACCTTCATCTGATAAATAATTATTTTCAGCGAACTGACTCTCTGTACATATTCCTTTTCCCTTAGAGTCTCTTATTAGCTGGTCTGAATTATCGCTCTGGTGCATCTCGTTTCCTGCATTTCCATCATTAGTTGCATCTATTCTCTTTCCTTTACTAAACACATGTTGCCATAAATTCCGAGCATCCACGCTTCTCAATGGTAACTCGAAGTACTCACTAACTCCATGCTTTAGAATCTTGACAGTTAATTGACTATACATCTCACAAGATGTCACTACAAAAGAAAAAAAAAAAAAAATACAAGTTCCCTGCTATTGGTCAAACTGTTTGTAGTCATACTTGTATAAATGAATTCGACTGAAATTCATAAGAAAAATTGGCACGTACAAACAACAGGAATGTTAGACAAGGTCTTTAGTGTTCTTAGGAAAGTAAAACAGTCTGTTCCTTGCATCTGCATTGCAGCAACGACTAGGTCAAACGCATCCCCTTGTTTTTCCATCAAAGAGATTGCTTCATGCGGATTTTGTGTGGTTGTCACTACAGATAGGATAATGTATAGACATATAGTTAGCCTCAATCTTTAAAATATTCCATTTGTTCCTTGAAAAGCTCAGAGCTTTTTATATGTATAGCTATCAAATAACTTGCACATTGCCAAAGTAACCCGCATCCATCACACAATCATGAAAAAGAATTGCATTCGGTATATAGAATGCAGCAATCAAATGTGAGTTCCTGCAATTATCACTGACTTATAAACCGAAAAGGACGTTACATTCATCATAAGATTATAAGAAAAGGTGCAAAACTATTGGTCATTCATATGACAGCTATAAACTATTGGTCATTTTTACTTAACAAATAAATAATATCATGATCATTTATTATGATGTATATAATATCTTGTGAAGATGATAAATAAATAAGCTCATTGAAATTTTTAACACTAGTTAAGTGATATATAAACTCATATAGTCATATGATAATCATATGATTGGAACAAGAGAACATTTCTCATTCCATTTTATTTATGACTTAACCAAGAAGTAATGCCATAACTAGTTATTTGGCTCGGGTGATGCCTTGGGTCAATCTCTATTACCAAATATGTTATCCCCTCTGTTGTTTTTTACTTGCTATATTGAACCAAAAGATGTGAGAGCTTTTTTGATCCAATTTAGCAAGTAAAAAACAATGGAGGGTGTATTATTCATAAATATTTATAATTTATTTTATTATATATTTTTGTAATTTTTTTGACTTGTGTGAAATAGAGAGAGATTAATTTTCCATTGTATGCTTATAATAATAAAATAAACTTTCATTTTTTTTTTTTGATAAAAATAACAATTATCGGGCATTTGGGATAAAGGAATGTGTTATCAATTTTCATACCTCTTAGAGATGTACATATCTATGCAAGTACTTTTAGATACATGTATTCATGTAGCTATAACAACTAATCAAGAAAATCAAAGTTGATTGATGGTTTTGTAATTATATTTCAAAGGTCACGGAATCAATTCTTAGTGGCTAGTTGGCTACATGTTCAATCCTTGTCGATGTTACTTTTTTGTATATATTGCATCAATTGTTACATACGTGGCGCAAAATTAGAGAGAACATGTATGCGTGGCGCATTGACATTATCTGGAACGCTTTTTAATATATTGTATAATTATAAATTTACCACAATGATGATAAACTCGTATGATTAATTGTTATAAACAAACTCATATGATTAATGAAAAGAAATGCTCTAAAATGGCTAATTAGAACAAGTGTTTTAGTTTATGATGCATGCATATAATAAATAAACTCTTACCATTTGAAGAAATAAATTTTAGTTTTTTGTTTTTAATAATAACTAGCTAATGTTATCCAAGATTTTGAAATGAGAACCTTATGGCCGGAATTTTCTTTTATTTATTTAACTACTTAATGGTGATATCATCATACAATATATTAAAAGGCGTTGCTGTTAACGAAACTACGCCATGTGGCGCTCGCCAATGAATGTGACACATGTCACTCTTTACAAAAGTGAAGTGCACAAATAAAAATACAAACCATGCGTAGCTATTAGGAATCGAACTCGTGACATTTGAAATGAAATGTGAAAGTTTAATTACCAATCCACAATAAATTTGATGTCTAATATTTCAAAATAATGGATAATAAAGTCTTGTAATCATATGGTATATGCTTTTGATTTGTATCGCGTATTCACTTGCACTAAAAACTATGACATTGTTATTTTTATCCCAAGTCTTTATAGTTGTTTTGCTTTTTAATTAATAACTTATCACATTACAAGTTACAACTCCTGCAATCTAATTTCTTACTAAACAAAAAACACATAATGAAAAACAACAAAAGCATATTTGATAATTATAGCCAACTGGTAAGTTCATTTTATATTCATTGTTTGCCCCCATTTCATGATGGTTTTTGGCTCTAACAAGGCTCTTTTAATTTGAGCCTATTCTACTAAATTCGGTTGCTTTTAGTGTTGGTTACTTTGCTTTGTCATTTATTGCAGGAATTGATGCTTTTGTGTCGGTTTTTGCTTTATCCCGAGCATTTGGCAAGTTAGTGAGTGTCTTGACCATTTTGAGAAGCTAAAAGGAAGCTAGGACATAACTTAGAAGCCCCGGGAAAGCATAGAAGTCGAGTTTTAGAAGTTACGAGCGAAGCCGGAAGCCCGAAGGCTCCCTGATCAGTCCGCCCGGTCCAGGTGCACTGTGCCCGGTTCGGGTGCATCACAATCGGTCGGCCGGGCACAGTGATTTCTAAGTGTTTTTGGCCCATTTTCACCGAATTTCGACTTAGTACTTAATGTAATTTTCCCTAGGTTTTTATTCACGCACTTTATTATTCTAGAACCCTAGTTTTAGTTTAGTTTTCTCTCAAAAGAGGTGATTATTGTGGATCTTTTCAATCATTCAATTCAATACAAATTCAGGTTTTAGTTCAATCTTAATTCTATTCTCTTTAATTCATGTTTAATTTTAGTTTATGTTTTTAGTTTTAGTTTCTTTAATCTTTCATGCCCTAATTTCTTGTTTTACTTCTAGTTTTATAATTGTTGATTAATTCATTAATTATGATCATGTCTTTAGTTTTGTTTTCTACAATTACTTTAGTTTTTATGATCATGAGTGAGTAGTTAGTTTTCTAGGGTTAGGGAAACCTTGAATAATTAATGGACTAATTAACTTAGATTGTTTCGATTCCGCAATTAGTAGTCAAATTCTTATTATTGGCTTATTTGTTTACAATTGAATTGTGCGCAGATTTAGTTGTAATTTTGGTAATTGTCGAATTTGATGCCGAGAGGTAAAAATACCACAATTAGACCACTGAATAATAGGCGGAATTAGTCTAGGCATGAGCGAGAGCCGCTAGACGAGTTTTGAGGGAGTCTAAGTTCGAGAGAATTAGTGAGCCCTAATTTGACATAATTGTGAGATTGAACGTTCTTTGTTGGTAAATCCATTAGTTGATTCTTGGTGACCCGAATAACCCTAGACCTTAAATATTAGTTTTAATCACCATCATTTCCCGTAGTTAATTAGTAGTTAATTAGTAGTCTATTAGTTAATCGATAATTCTCAACCAAGGCCCTTTTCACAGTTTAAGCTTTTTAGAATTAATAGAGTTTAATCNGTTAATTAGTAGTCAATTAGTTAATCGATAATTCTCAACCAAGGCCCTTTTCACAGTTTAAGCTTTTTAGAATTAATAGAGTTTAATTGCTTCCCTGAGGATTCGATCCTTACATCCCTAGATACATTAGTTAGTGTTGTTTGGTTTATTTTTGATAGGTGTGCGATAGCCTCATCAAATTTTGGCGTCGGGGAGGCAATTTTTAATTCTATTAGTCGGGTTTATACTGTTTTCTTTTTATTTTCCTTAGTCTCAAAGAACTTTTTGGTTCTTTGAGGCAGTTTCTCATCTTTGCTCGGAGTTGCATATTGTGCAGGTTTATAGGTTTATGCAAACCGACCACGAGCCTGACATTTTCATTTTCCCTGAGCACGAGCAAGTATTTTTGAAGCGGTTGAAACGTAGTAGACGCCGAATTTTTCTTCCCCGATCCGTGGAGGAAACCGTTTCTGATTTGTCTCAGTTTTTTGAGTTCACCTTCAACCCGTTGTTTGAAGGGTATTTAGAGGTCGAAATGGCTGCCGAAGGAGAAGGACAAGGTAGAGGACCACCACCTCCACCACCGCCACCTGCAGCCCGTTCATTGAGAGACTATTCCTTGCCTAGTACGGAGTCTATGGCTGGAGGTTATTCAGTATCCGATACCGATGCTGCTAATTTTGAACTGAAACCGGCCCTTGTGAATATGGTTGAACGAAATCAATTTTCAGGGACATTGAAGGAGGATCCGAATTTACATTTGCAGAATTTCCTTCAATACTGTGATACTATCAAGCAAATGAATGTTTCCAAGGATTACATTAAAAGGAGAATGTTCCCGTTTTCATTGAAAGACAAGGCTAGAACCTAGTTGAATGATCTTAATATGGCTACAATTACTTGTTGGGAGGACTTGGCTCTTGCTTTTCAGAGGAAGTACTACCCACCACAGAGAACTGCTTTACTGAGGAGTCAAATTACTAATTTCAATCAGGAAACAGATGAGTCACTTTATGATGCTTGGGAACGGTTTAAGGAGTTATTGAGAATGTGTTCTCATCATGGGCTTGAGAAATGATTTCTGGTTCAATCATCCTACAATGGTTTGGGCAATGACAGTAGAGCTTTGTTAGATTCTGCTGCTAATGGTCGATTCATGAACCAGGAGGTCAATGCTGCATATGAACTGATTGATGAAATTGCTACTCATAATTCACAGTTTGGTAACCTTAGAGGGCATTCCAAGAAGGGTGGAAAACATGCAGTTGATGATAAGTATGAGAGTTTAGCTGCACAGATCAATGCCATAAATCAGAAGCTTGATAAGATCGGTACTACAGCTCCCTTGCCATCACATGCATGTAGCTGCACTTTCGGGATGCGCTGACCCTTTCTGTGATTCCTGTGGTTCATTCGGTCATAGTTCCCAGTCATGTACCAGTTCAGTAGAGCAAGTGTGTGCCTTTCAAGCCTACAAGAACAATCCATTTTCCAATACATACAATCCAGGCTGGAAGGATCACCCATACTTTTCCTACAAGAACAATAGCAATGTGCAGAATCCTCAGCAAACTATACCACCTCAGTAGGCACACCAACAGATGCAGAGATATGTACCACCACACCCACTAGGTTTCAGCAAGCCATCATTATCAGCACCACCGTTGCCGGCTCAACCTAGTGGTGAACTTTCTGAGCTGAAGAATATGATGTTGCAGATGCAGAAAAATATGGAGGCAATGCAGGCTCACAACAAGCACCTAGAGACTCAGATAGCTCAGATTGCCCAATCAACTGCTCAAAGGCAACCAGGCCACCTTCCATCACAACCTACACCTCCAGTATCACAGGCATCACAGAATCCCCCGCGGGACCATGTCAATGCCATTACTTTGAGGAGTGGAACTGCTTATGAGGGCCCAAAAATGCCTAATGATGATGTTAATTTTGATGTTGCAGGTGGAGCTAAGAAGACCAGTGATGTAGTGATTGAAGATTTAGAGACAGTTCCAGATAAGGAGGCTGAAGCACCTAAGGAGAAGGTAGATGACACATCGATTGATACGATCCCGAGGTCACAGGTTAGGTTACCCTTTCCGAACAGGGTGACCAGGAGTAAGAATGATAATCATTTCAGTAAATTTTTAGCTATTGTTAAGAATTTGCAGGTTACTGTTCCTTTTACTGAATTGATAACTCAAATTCCTACTTACACTAAATTTTTGAAAGACATTTTGAGCAGGAAACGTGAGTTGAGTATGGTAGAGACTGTAGCACTTACGGAGGAGTGTAGTGCTATATTGCAAAACAAGTCTCCACCCAAGCTGAAGGATCCGACAAGTTTTTCTATTCCTTGTAACATTGACCCCCTATTTATTGACAAAGCTTTATGTGATTTAGGGGCTAGTGTTAGTGTCATGCCTTTGTCTATTTGTAAAAAGCTTGATATGGGTGATTTGAAGGTCACTAACATTACTTTGCAGATGGCAGATTGGACAGTGAAGTACCCTAAAGGTATTTTAGAGGATGTCCCAGTGAGAGTCGGGAAATTCTTTATTCCTGTTGATTTTGTCGTGTTGGATATGGAGGAGGATGCACACATCCCTATTATTCTAGGTAGACCATTCTTAAATACTGCAGGAGCTGTTATTGATGTAAAGAATGGAAATTTGACTCTTTCTGTAGGTGATGACAAGGTTACCTTTAACCTTGATAGTGCATTGAAAAATCCTATGATAGAACAATCATGTCATGCAATTTGTACTCTTAATGAAATTGTTCTTGATGACTTGCCTCAGTCCCCTAAAAAGGATCTTCTGGAGGCTCCTGTGTGTTGGGATACTGTTGCAGGTGATGAAGATGGTGTTACTAACAAGCAATGTCAGGATCAAAAGAAAAGGAAATCCTGTCCCAAGAAACGTCGGAAACCTCGAAAACAATCTTCTCATGCTTTCAATGCGAATACGACAAATAATGAGGTTTTCACCAAGGAACGTGAGGCATTTGCGCAACCAATAATTCCTCATTGCTTTGATTATCTAACTAAATTTGGTTTACGTTCACTCTTTGATCCTCCATGAGCTATGAGGTAACATAGTCAAGCTAATGACTTTAAAAGAGCGCTTTACGGGAGGCAACCCGTAGGTAGTTTAGCAATTTTTCGTAGTTTATTTTGTTTTTATTTTCATAATTATAGTGAGATAGTGTGAGGTACTAATGTTTTTTTGTGAAGTTTAAAGTATTTTATAGGCTTAAGGGAGCACATTTGGTGGAAGAAGGCAAAAAAAAAAAACGCCCGCTATCATTGTGCCCGGCCAGCTGGGCGTATTGCACACCAACCGGGCGAAAAGACGTAAACCGGCGCGCGTCATCAATTTCAACACTTAGTAAAAATTCCAAACTTGTCACTAGGCCCGGCTGCCCGGGTGAGATGCACTCGAACCAGGCGCATTGCACCTAGGCCGGGCGAACTGCTCGGGTTTAAACTGTGCAGAAGCGTCATTTTGAAACGATCATAACTTTTGACCTAAGACGTTTTATGGGGCGTGAGACCTACCGTTGGAAAGATCTTTCAGTCTACTTTCCAATTAAGCAAGAATCATGCTCATCCAATATTTATATTGTGATATATAGTTGAAAGAGTGAGAAGTATTCAAATTCTAATCCGTGAATGCTACTCAAGCTTACCTCTAGTACCCACACCTCTCTTTCTTTCCTTCACCACTTCATTCCTTCCCCTCAAAAAATTTTATCACCTTCCCTAAACTCCTCAAACCCCTCCCCTTTCCCTTGCCTCTCACTCTACTCCCTTCAGCACTGAGGACATTGCTGAGTCCGGCTTAGAGGAGGTAAGTTTTATTTGCTTTCTTAGTTTAGATTTTACTGCTTTCTAGTATACATTTTATTGCTTTCTTAGGATACTCATATGGTTTGNTTCATATGTTTTGTACTACTTGTTAGAATTAGGAGTTTACATATGACCAAAAAAAAAATGTACCGCTTTCAGAGTTTAGATTTTTATTTTGCTTTTAGTAGTTAGTAGTTGAATTGTATGAATTGATTGAAATTGTTGATTAATAAGCATTAATGTAAACTTTATGAATAATGACTTCCCTGTGCCCCGCATTTTTTTTTAAAATGTTTCTGATTGATTCGGGCATGTGATGAGCTATGTGTTGGGAATTGCCAACTTGGACTTGAACTTGACTAGCTTGAAACAGTTTCTAATCTTGCCATTATAGCCATGTGTAGAGTAGAGGCTTGAACTGTGTTAACGGGAGGATTTGAGCCGCATACATTATTATATGCTTTTTTCTTTTCATGTGTGTTTAGTTCCTGGTGCTTGTATGATTCGTGTTTTGGCTTTTGACTCTAGTAGCTTGGCTTTGGTGTGTTACATGTCACGAATGATAAAAGGCATTCATTTCTTTTAGGAGCTTTCAGATTTTAGGCATTCCTTCACAAATTTTTCAGATTTTAGGCATTCCTTCATAAATTTTCCCTTGGTCCTTATTTTGAGCTTTTTACCCTTCATTTGCATTTTAGCCACATTACAACCCTATTTGGCCTTGTTTTATTGATATATGCCCAAGCTTGGCTTGGGGGGCTTGTGCTTGGGGGAGTTGTGGAGTTGTTTTGTTGATGTTTTGCATTTGTTGGAGGTTTTGGAGGATTGGAAAATTATGGAATGCTAGTTGTTGTTAAAGTTTAATAATAGGTCTCACATTAAGGCTCTGCATACCAATGTCTAGGCTAGTTTCTAATGAAGAATTGAAATGTTATATTTTATACTCGGCCTAGTTATGTATGTGTGATGATTTCGTCTTTGACATATCATTAAGAGTCGTGAACCTAATTTTGAAAAAATTTGAAAGTTGAAAGAAATGAAAAGAAAAGAAAAAAAAAATGAGAAAAATTGGAAAAGGAAAAAAAATGTTGAAAGAAAAAAAAAAAAGAGCTTGTGATTTTTGGAGTTGTTGAAGTATAAAGTTCTATGGTATGATGTGATTCTATAAGAAATTGGTGTGATGTTGGAGTTGGATGTGGAGCTGTTGATTATGTTCTTTGATTGCTATATGCGTATAACCCGCATTTACCACCACATTATCCCAAATTTTATCCTACCCATCACCCTAGTCGCGTTACAAGCCTATAAAGACCATTTTGATCGGCATGTACATGTTTTTAGTTCTTGTGAAGTGAGTCAATTGCCAAAGCTAGTGAGTATTACTTGCATTTCGAGTCGACTTCCGCATTAGGATTGAGTGACTACCCTTAAACACGTGCATGAGGTGTGAGATGTGGGTTTGGGTTCTCAAAATTTGCATTCAAACACTTTTTGCATTTGCATTCTTGTTTGGGATTAAGGGTGAGCTTCATTGTTTATGCTCAATTTTATGTGTGGAGTGACACCGAGTGAGTTACTCTAGTCATCGACTTCTATTTCTTACATGGTTGGCTATTTGATTTTGATTTAAGTGGATGGCGGTCAAGGGATTTTGATGGGATGGTTAAGGAACTTACATGCTCGGAATTGCTTGAGTTGATTTTGTTTTTCAAAGTTTTAGGGGTGAAGTCATTGTTTGTTTAGTTGTTTGCTTGAGGAAAAGCAAAGGCTTGGCTTGGGGGAGTTTGATAAGTTCATTTTATATTCATTGTTTGCCCCCATTTCATGATGGTTTTTGGCTCTAACAAGGCTCTTTTGAGCCTATTCTACTAACTTCGGTTGCTTTTAGTGTTGGTTGCTTTGCTTTGTCATTTATTGCAGGAATTGATGCTTTTGTGTCGGTTTTCGCTTTATCCCGAGCATTTGGCAAGTTAGTGAGAGTCTTGACCATTTTGAGAAGCTAAAAGGAAGCTAGGACATAACTTAGAAGCCCCGGGAAAGCATAGAAGTCGAGTTTTAGAAGTTACGAGCGAAGCCGGAAGCCCGAAGGCTTCCTGATCAACATGCCCGGTCTAGGTGCACTGTGCCCGGTTCGGGTGCATCACAGCCGGCCGGCCGGGCACAGTGATTTCTACGTGTTTTTGGCCCGTTTTCACCGAATTTCGACTTAGTACTTAATGTAATTTTCCCTAGGTTTTCATTCACGCACTCTATTATTCTAGAACCCTAGTTTTAGTTTAGTTTTCTCTCAAAAGAGGTGATTATTGTGGATCTTTTCAATCATTCAATTCAATACAAATTCAGGTTTTAGTTCAATCTTAATTCTATTCTCTTTAATTCATGTTTAATTTTAGTTTATGTTTTTAGTTTTAGTTTCTTTAATCTTTCATGCCCTAATTTCTTGTTTTACTTCTAGTTTTATAATTGTTGATTAATTCATTAATTATGATCATGTCTTTAGTTTTGTTTTCTACAATTACTTTAGTTTTTATGATCATGAGTGAGTAGTTAGTTTTCTAGGGTTAGGGAAACCTTGAATAATTAATGGACTAATTAACTTAGATTGTTTCGATTCCGCAATTAGTAGTCAAATTCTTATTATTGGCTTATTTGTTTACAATTGAATTGTGCACAGATTTAGTTGTAATTTTGGTAATCGTCGAATTTGATGCAGAGAGGTAAAAATACCACAATTTGACCACTGAATAATAGGCGGAATTAGTCTAGGCATGAGCGAGAGCCGCTAGACGAGTTTTGAGGGAGTCTAAGTTCGAGAGAATTAGTGAGCCCTAATTGGACATAATTGTGAGATTGAACGTTCTTTGTTGGTAAATCCATTAGTTGATTCTTGGTGACCCGAATAACCCTAGACCTTAAATATTAGTTTTAATCACCATCATTTCCCGTAGTTAATTAGTAGTTAATTAGTAGTCTATTAGTTAATCGATAATTCTCAACCAAGGCCCTTTTCACAGTTTAAGCTTTTTAGAATTAATAGAGTTTAATCGCTTCCCTAAGGATTCGATCCTTACTTCCCTAGCTACATTAGTTAGAGTTGTTTGGTTTATTTTTGATAGGTGTGCGATAGCCTCATCACCAACCTTGGATATTGTCCGGGCCAAAATTCTAGTTTTTCTTTTAAATGAATACCAAATACCCATATATGGAGGCAATCCATCTCTTGAGGCAGCTTATGAAGCACTACAGGGATGAGAAGACAAAACCTACATATGGCTTATATTGACTTGAGGTGCTGGTGGGTTCTTACTAGGACAGGTATCTCAAAGAAATATATTGATATCATTAAAGATATGTATAAGGGGGTTAGCATGAGTGTACGAACTAGTGTTGAGAAAACAGAGGAGTTCCCTATCACTGTTGGTGTACATCAAAGTTCTACACTTAGCCCTTTTCTTTTTCCCATTGTTATGGACGAATTGACAAGTTAAATTCAAGATAGTATCCCTTGGTGCATGTTGTGTGCGGATAATATTGTGTTGGTCAATGAATCAAAAGAATCGTTGGAAAGCAATGTGGAATCGTGGCGAAGAACGTTGGAATTACGGGGTTTTAAGTTGAGTAGAAGTAAGACGGAATATGTTGAGTGTGTATTTAGTGGGACAAGGAACATAGTGACAAGCTCAATTATTTTGGATGGAAAGATCGCTCAATGTTTGGGTTTCTTTCGGTATTTAGGATCTATTATCCAAAAGGATGGTGAATTGGACAGGGATGTGGACCACAGGATCATATCGAGTTGGTTAAAGTGGAAGGGAGCTTCTGATTTTTTATGTGAATGTGGTGTGCCCAATAAATTGAAGGAAAAATTACTGTACAATAATTAGACCAGCATTTCTTTACGGGACCGAATGTTGGGCATTGAAGCACTGCCACCTCCATAAGATGTGGCAGAGATACGTATGCTATGTTAGATGTGTGGGCATACAAGAAAGGACAAAATAAGGAATGAGGTAATTAGGAGGAAGTTGGGTATTGCTTCTATTGAAGATAAAATGAGGGAAAATCGAGTAAGATGGTTTGGTCATATAAGACAGAGACCAAGCAACGATCTTGTAAGGAGGTTGGAAGGGTGGCGACAAGAGGGAAGGAGGAGTGGTAGAGGTAGTGGAGATATGAGGGTGTTGGGGCTTGAAGAACGTTTAGTGTCAAATAGGGAAGATTGGAGGAAGATATTTTGTTTTGATGACTTTTACGACTCCTCATATTGCTCATGTCTAGTCGACCCCAAATTAATTTGGGACTATGGCTTTGTTGTTGTTGTTGTTGAATACCAAATACTTATATGTCGACAAAAACCTTGCATAAACATCCATAAAAGGCACCATAACCTTCCACTCTTTATATTCCACCATGTTTTATACACATATTTCCATTTGGACGTTCCTTATTGTATTGTACATTGTGATTTATCCTATTTTGAGACATGTTTTTACTAAATATTAATAAGGATGGTCTACTAAATGGCACAAATTTTCCAATTTACACAAATTCTCTCCAATTTATTTTTGCTTTTTAACCCAAACCCAATTATAATATCATATTCTTTGGTTTCTACCCAAATAGTCTATGCACAAAACAAAGTGGAACGGAGGAAGTAATCAACTTGAAAACATTGTGAAACTTATTTTGTATTGTGTCATTTGTGCATGTTTTGGGTTGACATATTTTAGGTATTTGGCACATATGTCAAAGAAAAATGTCACAATTAGCTCGTTAAATAAAAAAGGTTTTCATAATTTAAAATAGTTATTTCAAAATTTGTGAAACCTCAAGTAGTTATTATCAAAGTAACCTAAATTTTATATCATTAATTATTTTAGTGATTTAAAATCTTGATGTATCTGCTCAATACATAAACAACTAGCTTTGTCCCTAGGTGTTGCCCCGGGTTGAGTTTAAGGCTTATTAAATAATATTTAATTACTCGGTATAAGACTTAGCTAAATAGTCTCAAAGAAAATCATAAAATTTCGTAAAACTAATTCCAAATTTCATAAAAAGGGTAAGTACGTGAAAATAAACTTTATGTAAATGAAAATTCAAAATATTAAATACAAGCACGTGAATTAAAGATATAAATTTGAAATTCTTTTACAGTAGCAATAAAAAAAATCACGAATTATATGCGGAAGTATTGACGATTAAATATATTCAAATTTAAACATTTGTTAATACTTGTTACTCAAGTAATGCTCCATTCAATATGAGTGGTGAAAGTGGGTTGAGTTTATTTGTAAATAAAACTTTTAAATGGTTATATGTATGTTTTCAAACACTAATACATGATTGCTAAAACAATTTAAGGGATTGAATTGAAATACCAATTGTGATGTTGGGAAAAGTAATAGATTAAATCTAAAATGATCAGATTATGTTAAAAGATAATCACACAAGCAATTGTTCATTGTTACTATTTAACATACATATATGGTATAAAAATTATTTTTTAGATCTATTTGATAATTCTTTTATTATTGAGCTTTTCATTTATTTTTAAATCCATGATATTATAGTGTGTTGTTTAAAATAAATAAATAAATAATGCATAGCTTAGTTGGTAAGGTATGTGTATCATAAGTGAGAAGCCATAAGCTCAATTCTAAATAATTACACTTTTTGGCCGACATTTACAATTTCAATTAAGGAGGAGCCACATGATGGATTGCAATAATTCGCCTTGCGTTTTAACATGTTGTAGTTGATGATATAATAAGCAACATTAATGTATCTACTTAGCAAATAAAGAATAAATAACTTAATGTCTCACCAAAATTGGTTAACTTGAAATCCTAACTTACTCTTTTAGGCAACATGCATGAAACACATTAAAACCTCTTTTGGATTATTTTTATTTTTATTTTTTACTGTATTTTCATAGAGTACCCCTAAGATTTTTTAAAATGCATGAATTATTCACATTCGAGATGTCTTTATTTTTTCTAAATACTTGGGATAGCGTGACTAAAGCTTTTCTCGAGAAAGAATGTCCTCCTGAACTCCGAAATACGAAGAAAGATTTCCAATTTTGCCCAAGACGATGATGAGACCTTGAGTGAGGCGTGACAACATTTCAAATAACTCACACGCTCTTGTCCTCACCACGGCCGGTGGCTTATATTTCATAGCTTTTTTGTCTAATTACCTTCAAACTAAAAAATTAAATTTAATAAAATATTAATTTTATTAATATAAAATAATTAAACTAAATCAACCAAATTAATTTTACGCACAACCACCATTACTTCATGTCTTCATCACACCCACTCACCACGACTTCCGACTAGTCACTGCCACAACTCACCACTCACTGTGGCCACTAAATCACCACTGTTAAACCTCCACCATGAAACCTCAACCCAGACATCTACCCAAAAATGGAAAATGCCAAAATCTATCATCACTAAATCCGCGATTTAACGACAAATGAGGGACTCTAATTTGTTTCCTTTTATTAATTTATCAAACTATTTATGTAATTACATTCAATCATTCAAGTATAAATAAAAAGCCCCAAAAAATAGGTAGTAATCGACTAATAGTCATCAACAATCTGCGAAGAGATCTAAGATGGTACAGAAAAATAGTTAAAAAAATAGTTTAAAATGATTAACTTATTGAAATTAAAAAAAAAAAAAATTCGAGAGATTGAAGCAAAACAATGGAAAGAAGATATCCACTCTAGAAGAAAACTGAAAGAATAATGAATAGGTTTCAAGCTAAGATCCATGGTTATGTATGGAGAATTTAGTACTCTCCTACCCCAGAAGATAGGCTAGATGGCAGATACGTAACTCCAGCTATATATAAAGACTTCAACGCATGGATAAATGATATGGAGTTGTGCATGAGTATTTTTTGATACTAGTAAAATGACTTAACAATGACACTGACTTAACAATGAAACTGCACTACTCTTACCTTGGTGCCAAAAACTCCCACCTCTTAGCAAGCTGAATACACTAGAGTTCAGACCGATAGCATCATGTTGTAAAATTCTATACAAGATAATTTCAAAGGTACTCATAAGCAGGCTCTCTGAAGTCATAAGGGAAGGGGGGGTTAAGGGGGGGGGTTAAGAGTTTACTAGCTGTTGAGTTGATCAAAGTGTGTAACCACAAGTTTCTCTTCCCCAGACCCATGCTTAAATTTGAACTTAAGAAAGACATTGAGGGTCCGTTTGGTAGGGCGTAAAACGTTTTCCCCGAAAATAGTTTTCTTATTTTACATCGTTTGGTTTGGAGTAAAATATTAAAATGTAAAACTTGGGGTGAAAAATGGTATTCGACCATGTTGAAAACATTTTCGCTCAAAATTGGGAGGAAAATATTTTTCATCACACTTGGAAAGAAAATACTTTTCCTTGCAATTGAAATACTTGATTTTCCGTCCAACCAAACAATGAAAAATGTTTAAAATGTAAAATCATTTTACTTGTAACTAAACAATGAAAATTCTTTATGAAAATGAGTTTTCCAATGTAAAAGGTTTTTCATAGAAAACTATTTTCATCCGAAAATGTTTTACGCCCTACCAAATGGACCCTGACATAATAAAATGGGGATTTCTTAAGACAATAATGGGAGAATTGGGGATTCCCAAAGATTTATTCAATGGGTGATGGAGTAACTCTAGTGTTGGGAATGGTCTAAATCTTTTCAGGCCCAACTCTACATACTTCTAGCCTAATTTTGATTCTTACTATCTAATCATGAACATTCTAGAGTATTATGTTTTTCCTATCTTCTCCGTTAATAATCTAGATTATTCTAACCTAGATTATTCTAATCTAGAACTTTCAACCAAGTCATCCACATTACTATAAGTTTTCTTGCATAACTACCAAAACGCTCCTAAATACTCTCCTCCTTATTCCACTATCCTTACTCATATACTCTTTTTTGAATTCATAATTGTGAGAGTTAATTGTAATATTATTCACCCTAATACTTACGGTCTTCCTTGTACTCTCATATCTTATATAGTGGATTTTGGTGCTCGTCGTCTGTGGGTTTTTTGGCTCTATTGAGGATTTTTCCCACGTTAAATATTGTGTGTCCTTTTATTGCTTATATTATTACTTGTTTCATTTATTTCTCGATTTATCACGTTTTTGCTATTGCTCTTACCCTTACATCTAGGTTTTTACACAAGCTTGCCACAAATGATAACTTTAATTATCATCTTAGGTGTGAGAAGCTGCACATCACCAACATGATGTTTGCATATGATTTACTAAAGCTTGGTAGGGTAAATGTGCCCTCAGTCAAGTATATTTTTGGAGGTGTACTTTGGAGGGATGAGTGCAGTTGATGAAGATGTAATGGAGGAGATACTAGGAGTGGGGTAAGGGACCATCCCTTTCAAATACCTAGGATTTCCTCTGTCATACAAAAAACTCACCATAGCTCAATGTAAACCACTAGTGGTGAAGCTGCAGCAACAATCTCAACCTTAGCATTAAGCTTCCTATCCTATGCTGGTGGACTACAACTTAATAAAAGTGTCTTGTTTGGCATACAACTCACTTGTTAGGCTCAAATTTTTGTGCTCCCCAGAATGATCATGACAGAAAAAGAAGGTAAATTCAAAGCATTCCTCTTGACTGGTTCCTCAGAAAAAAACCAAGAAAGCTTTGGGGGCATGGATTCAGGTTTGCTTGCCCAAATTTCGTGAAGAATAGAATGTGTTGTCTCTCACGCATTAGAACAAATCTACAATTTGCAGAATTTTATGTGACATGACAAAGAAAGATGACAGCTTATGGGTAATATGGGTACATATCTACTATTTCAACAATAGAGATTGGTGGAATGATCGACTTCTTCACAAAGACTTGTTCCTTGACTCTTAAGAGAATTTTGATCCACCAAAAGTTAGCGGAGAGCTCAGGGGGGACGAATTTGGCTAGAGAAGAAAGGGAAATTGATCATCATCAATAGGCTGTATCAACAAATAAGACCCATAGCGGAGAAAATAGAGTGGAGAAGAGTGATATGTAACAACAAAGCAACACCTAAAAGTGTTTTTATTTTATCGCTCGCAGTTCAAAGCAGGCTTGCAACTAGGGAAAATTTAATGAAATGGCACATCACTAATGATCCAAGCTTCATACTATGTGCAATAGGGAGTGAATCTATGTAACAACTCTTCTTTGAGTATGAGTACAATGCAAATGTGTGGCATAAAGTGCTTGACAACCTGGGCATTGGTAACTACTTCTTTAAGTTGGAAAGTGCAATCAAGATGGTCACAAAATGCTACAGAAAGAAAAATCATAAAAGCGCAACTGATTACTATGTGCTTTGCTGAGATAGTGTATGGAATCCGGAATGCGAGGAATGAGAAAGTTTTTAGAAGTTATTGCAGACCACATTCCCTTTTTTTATAAATAAATTTAAGTAATGTAGCTAGTAGGATAGATGAGAGTAGCACGGATATGCTTATTTATTAGGGGTCTGTTTGGTAGGGCGTAAAACGTTTTTTCCAAAAACAGTTTTTCCATTTTACATCTTTTGATTTGGGGTAAAATAATATTAATATGTAAAACTTGAGGTGGAAAATGATTTTTCACCATATTGAAAACATTTTCCCCCAAAATTTGGAGGAACATTTTCCATCATACTTGAAAGAAAAACACTACTACTCTCTCAGAATTTCATCTTCCTCTTTAGGTCTCCCAAGTTGTGGTTCAAAATTTTCTGAAAATAAATTCCAGAATAGTTATTTTCTCAAATTTGAAATCATTTTAATTTAAAAAATCGATAAAATCACTCTGATCCTCATTCATAGTTTTTGGGTTATCTTTTCGAATTTACTTTAATAAGTAAGCTCAATTCTCCATCTATTCTCGTTTTCTTTATTAATTAAAACTATAGATTAGTAATTGACACAATCGCATTTTGAATTTGATACCCATTTTGCACTCTTATTTAGGGTCGTTCTTGAGAATTTTGGGGCCCGGATTGAATTAAAAATATGGGTCCTATAAATTAGTTTAATTTTTTTGTAAAAAAAATTATATTTTACTGACGAGAAATGCATGTATGAAAATGAAGAAATTATTTAATGCTAAAATATATACTCACGTTAATTTATAACAATCTCATGATTTAAAGATCTACATACTATACATTATAACTCGCATAGTATTTTAACTATATGTAATAAATTCTTACAAAAATTATACTAGTATTAGTTAATTATTGTTATGAGAAATATGTACATACAAGCAACACATATTTCAAGTTGCTTTAGCATGAAAAAGAAGAAAGATTTATGTATTAGATGTGAAGACTTCGTGCAGAAAGTTGCAAAAGATATTGATAAAAAATTTAAGTATTTAATATTTACTTTTTAAGTAAATACAAGTAGATCATTTATTATTTTATAATGGAGTAGTGTTAAAAAAATTGGAGTAAGTAAAAATTAGAAATAGATTATTCATTCGGAGAGAAAGACTTTGTGATTATATTAAATGTATGTAAGAAGGAATTTTTATTGCAAAACTTATTGATATGAATTGTAAAAAAAAAAAAAAAAAGTTTGTATTAATATAGATCTAATATGCAAATTTCCTAATGTTTAAAAATGCATTAATTAGATGAAGAAAAAAAAAGGAAAATAAATAAAAAAAGATCAAGAAAATGCTTGTTATTGCATGAGATTTGTACCCACCACCAAGCAAAGGAAAAACCATCAACACCTCTTGCGTGGAGAGTTTTCCCTGAACCACGTTACTTTCATGTAACTATTTTGCTTTACCAAATACATGACCTATTATATTACGGGCCTGTTTACTTCAACTAAAAAAGTTGAACTGAACTGAAATTGTTTTATAAAAGATTAATGAATAGCAAAATAAGAGAAGAGCTGAACCGAACTGAATGGATTTCAAATTAAAGTAAACAAGCCCTACATTGTGGGCCTTAAAAACTTTAAAGCCTTTGCGTGCACCCTGCTCGCCCCGCCCTTTCTTAGCGATTTTTTGTAACCTCAAATTACTTTGAGGATTCGATTAATGAAAAAATAAAGTCCAAATCTAAGCTTTAAAACCTCTTTGATAAGTTCAATGGCCATCCCTACCAAAAAAAGAGGGTAACATCACCATTGTTCGGTCGACAATCCCTTCGTTGTTGCCTTCACGTTCTTATTATAATGATGCACTTGTGGTGCTTCATTGAAGTCTTGTGCAAATGATGATAAGTAACTTGTGATCACAATCTTGGTAATCATCTCCAGGTGAACAAGTTTACACTTACTATTTCACTGGAGTCAATTTATTTTGTGTTAAAAAGTTTCTCAAATGAAGCTTGAAAATTAACATAAAATATCTTTGAAAAAAATAAAGCAAATCACTCTATGATGACGACCAGAAGAGTAACCAGGTTGTGAATTTTATGCAAAAGCTTCATTAATTTAATTTTGTGAAACTGATTTTAGGAAGAAGAGAATACAACAACTTTGCGGCATTTTTGTATTCACCCTTTCTTCTGAAATACATGGCATATATATACTGTAAACACCCAAAACCTAGAACATTACAGTATTTCCTAGAAACATCTCATCACACCTAGTGATATGAACGTTGATAAAAAAATAGTCACTCACAATGGGATATTCTTAGTTCGTTTTTCTCTAAAGCTAAGCACTAAGAAAATCGATCTAAGTCGAATAATTTTACGAATTGATTAAAGCAATGCACCCTCAATTCCTAAAACTATACTCATAAGAGTCTAAAGCCTAAACACCAACTCTTTCAAGAAGTTCGAAAATTTCCACACACTCGAAAATTTCCTCACCTTCGGTTTTGGTTTGTTTTGTAGAAAACAAGCAAACTTAAACAATCCATGTTTATTGAATTCTTTAATCTGAATTTTTACAAGCTAATGTTGAGATTATTTATAGTCATAATCATCGCTATGCTAAAATACACGCATAAACATAGGAGAAATCACCCTAATCTAGTGACTCATCAATGACTCACAAGATATGAATGCTACATCATCACTGCATGTCATGCAACTTGCTAAAATATCCTAACAAACTCTATATAATCAACAAAATATACTAACAAACTAATTCTTACCTTGCTAGTCAAGATAATCAACAAATTAAAACCAGATTTACACAAAAATCAGATTTACCCAAACTCAACCAAAATCGTCAAAATTGATGCAAATCTATGCTCGTCCAAATTTGCCCATTTTTGTGAATTTTCTTCAAAACTTCAAGAAACCTTTCAAGATTCAATCTTTTAATCAAGAAACCTTCAAGAAGTCATTCTCCATGTGTATAAGGCTGTAAATGATGATTAAGACACTTCAAGAAATAAAAGACACAATGCCTAAAATGAGAAAACCCTATCAAGTGAAGTGGGAAAAACTCATAGGCAAAACCATCTTATTCCCCTAATTCCACCATTCTTTCCTTTGCTTCAATGATCAAGTATTTTCGTATGTCACTATACACACCCATGATGATGTCTTAGAAGATCCCAAAAGCCTTGAATCCCCATAAGCCATTATTTCCTACATACTTGCATCACTTTTAGAAGCCATTATTAAACCTTCGAAGTTATCATCATCTTGTTTTGTATCACCTAGGATACAAACAAAACTAATCACATGACTAAACATGTGAGGTAACCAACAAGAAAAAGAGAAAATAAAAGTGTGAAATGGGCCTAAAAATGTTGGACTGAAAACTGGAAAATGGAATGACTCCCATTTACACTCCCCCTCAAGGTGGGGGTGAAGCATGAACTCCTAGCTTGCTGAGAATGTTGTGGTGCTGTTGAACAGACACAGGTTTGGAAATTTTCTGAACCATCTTTAAATCTATTTTTACTCAATATTAATATTTGCTTCTACTTGCACTGCTAGCCTTAATAACCTCGTATGCAAAAAAATATTTTACTTCCTTTCCCGCTTTATTCAATTGGATAGAAATAACATTTCCATAATATTTCCCACTTAAGGTATTAATTTTGTAATGTACAAAAATTTGCCCTTTCAATAATCTTACATATTAATTGCAATTATTGAGAAAATACTTATAACGGGCTTAAGATGTGTAGTTTAACTCAAGAATCCTTTATTTCAACTTGAACATGCATACACTTACTATGATATCAAAACATACACGACTAGAATCCTCAAGAGACATGATACTTGTTTACTAGAAATTTTATTTTATTTGCCTTTAAATTATAACGATAGATTTCAATTTTTTTTTTCATAAATTATAACAATAAATTATACATGGCTTTCTATCATTGTGATAATTTTTATAGAAAACTATATCATTATGATAATATTGTAACATTATTATATTGTAAATCGTTGCTAATGGTTTTAGAAGTATAAATTAATTGATATCATATAAGTTCAATTTGATGTAGTCTTTCATTTAAAAATTAGTTAATGCTAAATGGAAATAAGCTAAGCTCTTTTGTTAGGCTATATAAAAGAATACTCTTAATAATGTGGGGAAGCATCATATTTTCCTTATTATAATTTTCTAGATTCTAGATAGTTTTCCTACACAAATTAGATGTATCGTCAAAACTTAATAATATATGCATGTAATTTTTTTACCAAAAAATGTGACATATAATGCATGATTATGTTACTTAATTTGCATTTTCAAGATGCTCAATAATATTCTCATATTCAATTCAAGTGAAATGAATCACTAAGATTCACTAAATGTAAAATTGCACCTAAAAATGTTACAACAATCTAAAGTTTCTCATCAAAATTAGAATACACAAAGTTAAGAACTTAAAAAAAAAAAAATTCACCACAATTAAATATTCTTAGTTTCACATCTTAATTATGGTGTAAATAAAATAAGCATATACGTGTTCCTCAAAACCAACCAATTTTTTCACTTTTAATGTGTGATGCAATAATTAGCTTTTCACAAACGCAAAGATTGAAAATTGAATATAGAACAAAAGCAATTACAACATTATCAACCACGGAGAAAAAAAAATCAAAATTAATAAAAAATATAAATGGAGTGTAATAAGTGTTTTTAATAAACCTTTATAAGTTGCATCTTCAAGGAGTGAAGTTGTGTGGATAAGAGACGCCCAATTTGAATCAATCACTAAGACACGAAGTCCCATAGCTTTATCAGGAATTGGTGTTTTTATAATCATTATTTCTTCCTTCCATACGATTATTTTATGAATATGACCTTGTTATCATAGAAAGAAAAAAGAAAATATTAATAAAACAATGATGGTTTTATGTTTCAGGGGAAACTGAATTTACCACTTTGTTAATTTTCAAGCATGAAACATAAAGTTATTAGTTTGCAATGTAAAAGCAGTTATAAATAAGTCTAGTAGTTGTAAAAACACGTGTCCTGATATTGAAAAGTGTTATTTTATGATAAATTTGACGTTACAATTGAAAAAAACTTTGTTTGGTAATGCATTCACTTACTAGAAGCCAACTTTACTTTTTATAGAATTTGATGCATCAATATAAACTATACAAAGTATATTAATTATAATTCTTTATAACATTTATCAAAATTTAAGTGTTAAATATGTTTATGCTCAAAGGCCCATTAAAATTTTGATCTATTGTTAGCTAGAGAGATAATATTTTCATGGAAATTGTTGTAGTTTGCTTTATAATATAATCTAGCTATTGCGGTTTGGATGTTATTAAACTATCATCCCTAGAACATATATACTTATACGGAGCATTGTTTATCTCGATAAGGAGAAACACATTCAACAATAATAGAAGTAGATGAATAAACAACAACAACGACAAGAAGTTAATAAAAGTTAAGCTACTGGTCATATACATTAGAACAAGATTGTTATTTTTTATATTATTTCAAATTATATTGTAAAGGGACATATAACTTTCAGTACCGCATAAAACAAGGGAACTATCTAACTGATGATATCATTATTTTGTCATGGGTAACATTTGTTTTTCATTTGACTCTTTACGTAACAAAACTCTACACAATAAATTGGGTATCACATACACCATATGATAACAAAACTTTCAAACTTTTAGTTTGAACTTTTTCATAATAAGTGAACATAACTTTGAGTAACACTTTTTACTTGTATTTTGTTTTAAATTGTTTAATATTCATGAGCATTTAGTTTGATCCTTGTGAAACTAAGCTCGGCTAAGGACTAGACCGAACTAGTTAAAATAGAGAAATTTCTCACCATAATAATAATAATAATAATAATAATAATAATAATAATAATAATAATAATAATAATAATAATAATAATAATAATAATAATAATAATAATAATAATAATTGTTATAGAAAAATAGTTTTAGAGGAGAGTAGTAGGAGATAATAGATTCGTATTCATATCATTAAACCATAAGAGAGTACATATATATATATATATACAAACATAGGAAAAATTAGGGTTTCCTTAGAGAATAACAAACCTAGTATATACAAACATAGGAAACAATTGGGGTATCCTTAGAGAATAATAAACCTAGTATCTAGAATATTCTAGTATAATCATAGGGGTATATGGGCATCCACTAAATACATATATTATATAACACTCCCCCTTGTATGACCATTATTGAATAGTATGCCTCGTTAAAATCTTACTAAGAAAAACCCTGTGGGAACAAAACCTAGTGAAGGAAAAAGAGTACATCAATTTCGTAATACGCTTTATGATGTTGCCTCGTTAAAAACCTCACCAGGAAAACCCAATGTGGGACAAAACCATGGTTAAGAGAAAAGGAGTGCAACACGTATTTTCTCCCCCTAATAAATGCATAACTTGAGATCTTTTAGAATAATGAACCCAGCGTCTTTGGTAGTAGCTTTGCACTTGAAGTAGAATAAAAATCAGCTCCTTGGTAGTTAACCCTTCCTGATTGGACTTCAATCTTCAAAATGAGATATATTCATTTCTCCATACTCTTGAAAATAATACATATGTTGTGTTTATCATTACTTTATCTTTGTCAAATTGCCACAAATATTAAACTTATGCCTTCTTCTGGAAGTTATATAAAATAGCTATTAATAATTACATATTGCTAATAATTTATGGCAACTTGTGATATAATCAACATCATTGTCTAATCTTATGTAAATCAGTAATCACATTTAAGTAATAATTATATGTTTATGGTTCTTCTGGACCATAAAAGATTATCCTTATAATATTAAAGTTCTCAAATGAACATAAGATTTTGATTAGCACTCACATACTCAAACTTTAGGTTGAGTGTTAATAATTTAGTCTTAAACTCTTCAAGAGTTTGATAATAATGTCACCATTGAGGTGTTCAAAATACTTCGTATAGAACTTGAAGCACTAGATATTTGAATATGTCTTGTACAAGTTCTTCTGAAAGTTTTTATACATAATTCGCGACATGCTATTAAAACGCCTTCATATGTATAATTTCATCACAAATATATAATATATTCTTATTGGAGTATAAAATTTTTACATGTAAATCTTCATACTATTGTAAACATAACTTACTATATAATGGACAAAATTTTACGTATATCACGATTATCGTATAAAATTAGTTCATGTAATATGGTAAAATGTGAACTTTATACAAACAAGATTTTGAGCGCTGGAACATGTACCACGCTACAGGCGTAGTGCTACAAGGTTTCTCACGCTGTATAAAATTAGTTCATGCTACAACGTTACAAGTTCTGTGACGCTATAGTGTCAGCGTAGGAAGGTTTGTAACACTACGAAGGTAGCGTAGTTAACTTTCCAGCGTTGCTCTTTTTTCCCTTTTTTCCTTCTTTTCAACAGAAATGGAGCGCTGGAACTTGTACCACACTACAGGCGTAGCGCTACAAGATTTCCCACGCTGACACTGCTGTGTTACAAGTTCTGTGACGCTATAGTGTTAGCGCAGGAAGGTTTGTAATGCTAAGAAGGTAGCGTAGTTAACTTTCCAGCGTTGCTTTTTTTTTTTTTTCTGTTAAACCCAATTTTAAATCATTTTATTTGGGAGAAACTTCAATACCGATACCAAACATGCTAATAAGAAGTCGCCAATGAGTTTTAGGAACTAAACTCATAAACCGTGATACGAATGCGGCTCGAATAAGGGACGTTTGTCTAAATTGCACGGATATCCTCTCCGATCCCATAGGGATGACTCCAAGTTGTGGTCGAGCGAACCAAAGAATGGACTCGGGGGCGAAGGTACTAACATGACGGAGTGCGTCGGGTTAGCCCATCGGCAACCATTACTAGTTTCCTCTTAACAATACATAAATTATATTTAGAATCACACAAAATTATCAATTTACAAAATTAACAAAAAATAGCATTAAATTGTTAGTGATAACACAAAAAACTAATTAATTTAACTCAAACCGTTATTAAAATTGATTTAGGGAGCCTAAAATGATTAGATTTGTCCGAAAGAATTATCTTGATTAAGCGTTGCAAACAATCAATTTAAGTCCTTTAACAATAATAAGGTGATAAAGCAGTAAATAAATAGTGAAACAACAACTTAAAAGTCCATAAACATGATTTTTAGGGATCTCAGGAAACATACCACTTCTCCTTTGAAGATTGTCTTCGTCGAGTATTAATTTGGGCGGAGTTTCGAATTACCGTTTCGATATTGTTAAAATTTGTAGCCACTTCTTAGTAAAATAAATAGTAAATAAATAATAAATAATTATTATAAAAATAATAAAGTTGTTTAAAAGAAATAATCGGATTAATTCAGTATGAGGGAGAGAGTCAGTAAAAAAAGGTTGTCCATAAATGAAGAAAATGAAGGTTTTTATAGCAGCGTGGGAATCCTAATTGCGCTGGCCTGCTAGCGTGGTACTCCGAATCACGCTATCCCAGTAGTGCGAGAAACCCTACAACGCTGCTAGGGTAGCGTTGTTAACTTAGTCACGCTGAGCTGTCAGCGTGACTAAATTAACTGCGCCGCGTTTTTTAAAGATTTTTTTTGATTTATTTTTGATTTATTATGATTTATTATTATTATTGTTATCATTTTATTTTATTTATTTATTTAAAATAATAAAAAAGGCTTTGGGATAATTAAAAGTCCGTTAAATAAGAATGAGATTTTTATAATATCCGAAATTTATATTTTTATGCCCAAGTATACTCGATTATCCAATTTTCTAAAGAAATGAGTTTTTTTTAATCATCACAGAGCCCTACTGAGGTACAGGGGGACTAAATTAGGTGTCTACAGTTAGCCCCCACTTTGATTGAGTCTGAGTAAGACGACAATCAAAGTATGCTAGAATCATTTTTCGAGACTCGCATATCCAGAGCCACGAGCTCCTCATTAACCAGTGGGCATATCAAATTTTAGAAAGCAATGGCTCTCGAAACTGATATCGACTCTCGTTTATAGAAATAGTTTTAAATAAATTCGCTTATTGATCAAAACATTTAACACTTAGCAGATAAATTAGTACTTTGAATAAATTTGCTTTTGACTGGAATTTTTAGAAATAAGGTAATAAATTCGCTCAATTATTACTACTTCTAGTAAACCCGCTTAAAAAATATGATAAATTAGCTTATTTATTACTATTTTGAGTAAATTCGCTTTTTTTATCAAAATTATTGAAAAAATCTAATAAATTCGTTTATTTATTACTATTTCGAGTAAATTCACATATTTACTGAAATTATTGAAAAATGTAATAAATTCTTTTATTTATTACTGTTTTGAGTAAATTCGCTTATTTACTGAAGTTATTGAAAAAAAATGTAATAAATTCGCTTATTTATTACTCCCTCCGTTCCTAAAAGATTGATACGTTTGGTATCATGCACGCCAATTAAGGAGGTAAGAGAATAGGATAAGATTCCATTAGATTTTTTTGTAAATGCTTTATTGTGAGGGATAAAGGTATGGATAAATGTGAGGGAGGTAGGTGTGAATAACAAGTGAGTGGTGAGTAATTAATTTAAAAGATTTTTATGACTTTGACCAGAAAACATAGAAGAATCCAAGGAATAAAAGAAGGGCAACTTTGTCCATTCTATAAACTGGTGAAATAAGTAAGAAGCAAACTAAGGGTAAAAACGTAATCTAATACATTCTTAAAATAAAAAGATTCTAAATGTATCAAACAAAAGGGAACACCCTTTATGGAAAGCGTATCAATCTTTTAGGAACGGAGGGAGTACTATTTTGAGTAAATTCGCTTATTTGCTGAAATTATTGAAAAAATGTAACAAATTTGCTTATTTATTACTATTTCGAGTAAATTCGCTTATGTACTGAAATTGTTGAAAAAATGTAATAAATTTGTTTATTTATTACTATTTCGAGTAAATTCGCTTATTTACTGAAATTATTGAAAAAATGTAATAAATTTGTTTATTTATTACTATTTCGAGTAAATTCGCTTATTTACTGAAATTATTGAAAAAATGTAATAAATTCGTTTATTTATTACTATTTTGAGTAAATTCGCTTATTTACTGAAATTTTGAAAAAATGTAATAAATTCGTTTATTTATTACTAATCTGGGTAAATTTGCTTATTTACCGAAAATATTGACAAAAGTTTACAAGGTTTTCATGAGATAACAAGCCTTATCCTAACGTAATCTAATTTTGGAACATTTGGAAAAAAGGATGATAAAATGGATTATCATCAAAATCAAACCCAAAGCCAAAACAATACAGCAAAACGCAACAAGGCACGCTAGCTTCGCAGCGTTCTTACTTCAGTCACGCTGAGGAAGTAGCGCACCAAGAGCAACGACGCTCATACCGTCAGCGCGTTACCATTTGCTGTGCAGTGCTGTGGTTGTTGCTTGATTTGTAAATTTTGGAGTTCAAAATATGTTGTGCAGGTAGCGTGATTGATTTACTGATGCTGGGGACGTAACGCTTCTAGTGTAGTCGCACTGCACCAGTAGCGTGTTCCGCGGAGCGACGCTGAAGCTGTAGCGCTGGAATTGCAACCTCGCTGTAAGTTTTTTATTATTTTTTTTTTATTATTATTATTTTATAATTTTTCATCCCAAGCTTACTTAGAGAACTATGGGACAAATTTGTTTTTACATTAGAGGTTTGATTGCTATAATTCATTCAATTTGTAGTGATAAGACTATTTAAGCTTGCGACAATTTTTATTTGCTCTTTTTTTTTTTTTTTNTTTTTTTTTTTTTTTTTTTTTTTTTTTTTTTTTTTTTTTTTTTTTTAATCAAACATATGTGTTTTTGGCAAATGATTGTCCTACTGATGTTAAAATGAAGTATAATGCTCCATGAATCATTTGAGAATTGTTTTTAGACTTTCATTACTCATGTCATGACACATGTATTTTGACATTTCAAAGAGTAGTAGGCTCTTAATTACAAAGTGTAGTTGATTAGTCTTAATCAAAACTAGAAAAATACTTCTTGAATAGTTTTAATTATAAGGGCAATGAGCTCTTAATTAATAATCAAAAGTGAAAAAAATGCTCTTGATTAAATTATTTTATTTATAAGAGTAACATGCTCTATCTTAATTTAATAAAGAAGAGCAATGGACTCTTAATTAATTACCAAAAGCGACAAAAATGCTCTTGATTAATTTATTTTATTTATAAGAGTAATGTGCTCTTAATTTAATAACGAAGAGTAATGGGCTCTTAATTAATAATCAAAAGTGAAAATGCTCTTGATTAATTATTTTATTTATAAGAGTAACGTGCTCTTAATTTAATAAAGAAGAGTAATGGGCTCTTAATTAATAATCAAAAGTGAAAATGCTCTTGATTAATTTATTTTATTTATAAGAGTAACGTGCTCTTAATTTAATAAAGAAGAGCAATGAGATCTTAATCAAAAGTAAAAGATGCTCTTGCTAACTTTTTTTTTATTTATTTATTTTAAAATAAGCTATCCTAGTTTGTTGATTACAACAATGTCTTCCCCTAGAAACGAGCAAGATGGAGGGGAGAGAGAGGGAAGAACGGATACTCGTAAGCGTCGTGTTAAAAACCGTTCAAAGAGTAAGAATCGAGTACCACACCCTGCATGGGAGCCCCCACTTGAGTGGGATAATCTTGTCTTGAAACTTGATCCTGACCATCATATTTCTTCTCGAGCATCAAGAGGAATTGTACGTATTATGTCCTTTTGGTTTTGTCAGTTTTTTACAAATTTTAGATGATATATGTAAGCGAATTGTTATATGTTGATGATGAATTACAAAGATATGATTCTGGGAAGATGCTTGGTAAAATTTATGATACTCTTGATGCAAATACAAAAGAGTTGGTTAAGGTGAGTGGTTTTCAAGATTTCTTATAATCTTATATGGAGAAAGAAAGATGTAAGATGTCTGCTTGTTTAGTTAGGGGAATGATGGAATTGTTTTGGGATACAACTAACACCTTTCATTTCCCATGATGGCTATAACTCCTTTCGATTATGGGATGATTACTGGATTACCCTTGGCGGGTATGGATATCATCCCTAATGAAGGAATGACAGGAAAAGAGCCAATGATAGGTGATTTACTTGGGCCAATCTACACTCGATTAAAATTGTATGAGAGAGTTTTCCCTTGGAGCGAATTATCGGATGCTTTAGCCAATAAAGACATTATGACAGAAACCACTTCCCTTCAAAGAGCTAGGATCTTGCTCTTATATTTGATTGGTAATACCTTTTTAACAGACAAAGGGCAACGAGTGGCCTTTTCTCTTGTCCCGTTATTGTCAGATTTGAAAGGAATCAAAGTTTATTGCTGGGGGAAAGCGGGTTATGTGCATTTAATATCTGAAATGCGTAAGACATCTCGAGTCATAGATGACCCGCTAAAGAGAGAATGTGTCCCATCTTTCCTAGGAGGCATTCCTCGAGTTATTGAGGTAACAAATTCTTTTACAATGTGCTTATCCACTTATTTGCATCTTATTTCGCTTTTTTTTCTAACCTTTTCTTTTCAGGTGTGGTATTTTGAACATTTCCCAACTCTTTCCCCAACAAATGACCGACCTAAGAGATTCCTGGTGAGCCGCAGATGGGGAAGACGGCTTAACATTCATCATAAGACAAATGTAATACGCCAATCGATTTATGACCTTCTTGAAGAGCAAGTAAGGACTCATTGTATATATATACATTTATATATATTTATAACTGCACTAAATGATTATTAATTTTCCTTCTATTGCATATTATCTTTCGTCCATGGGACAGGATACCAGATATTAGCCTTGGAGTGTAGGTTTCACCACCTCTTGAGGAAGCCAGGATCCTTTTGAAAGGATGTAGGCAACTTATTTGGTTCCTGGGAGAACGTGTTGTTCGTTAAACTTATTCTCCTATTCCTTTAGCTACCATGGATCCACCTATCTTCATTTTAGATTCGAGTAAGGTTCCCGCTACCTCTATGGTTGATTTTTTGAGAGGACTCACAGCTCGGGAGTTAGTTTTTGCTGGTGTTAATTACAAAAATTGGGTTCAGGCTCGACTACGTCCTTTTCCAACATTTTTTAGGGTATCTTACCTTTCCGTTCCCTTTTTCACGCATTTGCATTTTAAATATATGTTTATTTGTTTATATGTGCAAAGAATGATATTGAGGGTTGGCAAGTTCCTGAACGAAATATTAAATACATTGATGGTTTCGGGAATTTGATTGATGACACTGTGCCATTTGCTGAGGAAGAGGAAAAAGATGTTCCTTATATCCTTGAGAATGTTCACTTGGTAAGCCTTGGGTTTGTCTTTATCTTTACTCGGCTATTATTATTATTATTATTATTATTATTATTATTATTATTATTATTATTATTATTATTATTATTATTATTATTATTATTATTATTATTATTATTACTGTCATTTTCATTGTTATTTTTAAATGACTTGTTTAATTGCAGGTGTGTAGGACAACTACAAACAAGGTCATCAAAGTATTGAATGCGTTCCGCACTGTTTATAGGAAGACAAAACATGCTTTTGCGTGCGAGAGTGTCACCATGGCTAGGGTAGGTTTCGCTATGTGTTGCCCCTATTTCTAGTTTCATGTCTTTATCACCTATGGGTAATTTTTGTGCATTATTTTCTTTTGTAGGACGTTGTGCCACGTTATACAACACACAGGACATTTCGTCCTCCTCGTCCTCCGGGTAGCCATTACAGGCGTCTTCCTTTTACGGAAGGTCCGACTAGTGGTCAACAAATGCGACCTCCGATCCTTGAACATGAAAATAGAGCTCAAGAGGAGTCTAATAGAGACGAGGGAGGAAGTAGTCAACAAGTAAACCCGCAACAAGGATATGATCCTTATGCTGGCTATTATAACCATGGTCAAGGTGGTGGATGGTCCCAAGCTCAAGAGTAGGATTATTATGGTGGAGGGCAAGGGCCATATCCACGAGTTCCTTATGAGATGGGCTATTTTCGTCATATGAACCACCAAGTATTAACACTCAAATGCAGCAGGAAAATCGAAGACATTCTACTGATTCTTATACTCCTCGCACTAGTGCTATGCATTATTTCTTTGACTATGGGCCACCACAATAGCTTTTGGTGGCATGACTCAAACTTAATTTTCTGTTTGTTTTATCTCATTTTAGCCTTAATATTTTATAATCATGGATTTATAAACATATGTAAGCCTTGGGCTTTTTATGCTAATATTTGAAAACCAGGGGCCTATATATTAGTTCATTTTATTTTTTGTAAAGTATTCGAGGATTAATCCGACTTGCGCTACCCTAGTAGCGTTGTACGGTTTCTCGCGCTACTGGGTCAGTGCGATTCGGAGTACCACGCTAGCAGGCCAACGCAATTAGGGTTCCCACGCTGCTATAAAAACCTTCATTTTCTTCATTTATGGACAACCTTTTTTTACTGACTCTCTCCCTCATATTGAATTAATCCGATTATTGCTTTTAAACAACCTTATTATTTTTATAATAATTATTTATTATTTATTTAATCTTTATTTTACTAAAAAGTGGCTACAAATTTTAATAATATCGAAACGATAATTCGAAACTCCGCCCAAATTAATACTCGACGAAGACAATCTTCAAAGCAGAAGTGGTACGTTTCATGACAGCCCTAAAAATCATGTTTATGGACTCTTAAGTTGTTGTTTCACTATATATTTACTGCTTTATCATTTTATTATTATTAAAGGACTTAAATTGATTGTTTGCAACGCTTAATCAAGATAATTCTTTCGGAAAAATCTAATCATGTTAGGCTCCCTAAATCAATTTTAATAACGGTTTGAGTTAAATTAATTAGTTTTTTGTGTTATCACTAATAATTTAATGCTATTTTTTGTTAATTTTGTAAATGTATAATTTTGTGTGATTCTAAATATAATTTCTGTATGGTTAAGAGGAAACTAGTTATGGCCGCCTATGGGCTAACCCGACGCACTTCGTCATGTTAGTACCTTCGCCCCCGAGTCCAATCTTTGGTTCGCTCGACCACAACTTAGAGTCATCCCCATGGGATCAGAGAGGATTTCCGTGCAATTTAGACAAACGTCCCTTATTCGAGTCCCATTCGTATCTAATCTAAATACACGGTTCATGAGTTTAGTTCCTAAAACTCATTGGCGACTTCTTATTGTCATGTTTGGTATCGGTATTAAAGTTTCTCCCAAATAAAATAATTTAAAATTAGGTTTAAAAGAAAACAAAGAGCAGCGCTGGAAAGTTAACTACACTACCTTCGTAGCGTTACAAACCTTCCTGCGTTGACACTGTAGCGTCACAGAACTTGTAACGCTGCAGGGTCAGCGTGGGAAATCTTGTAGCACTACGCTTGTAGCGTGGTACAAGTTCCAGCGCTCCATTTCTGTTGAAAAGAAGGAAAAAAGGGAAAAAAGAGCAGCGCTGGAAAGTTAACTACGCTACCTTTGTCCCATTACAAACCTTCGTGCACTGACACTGTAGCGTCACAGAACTTGTAACGCTGCAGGGTCAGCTTGAGAAACCTTGTAGCGCTACGCCTGTAGCGTGGTACATGTTCCAGCGCTCCATTTCAGTTGAAAAAAAAGGCCTAATTAATTCGTTTCACCTTTCCTTAAGCCAACTTTTTAGGTCTAACTCGACCTACGGACGATTTGGGAAAGGTGACCAAAAATATTTGGGACCCTAAAATCCGGGGCCCCTACAGTGGCGACTTCACTGGGGACTAAAAGAGGGTGAGACTTTAAAATTTTCTCTTAATCATACACTTATTATATTTAGAACAAATTGCATTTTTTTAGACATATTGCATACATGTGATAAACACTTGGCTTCCATGTGTTTGAAACATGCCTTAGGATCACCATAATAACATTACATTTCGGGAATGAACCGTTGACTTGGTGTGGCCCATGGTCTCTAAGCAACCGAGCAAAACATAACCTTATCTCAACTACATCAATTCCAAGTTGCCCATGGTACTTGGAGGGGAGACACTCCATATATAACGGTTATCACACCGCAAAGTGTTGGAGCGCACCCCTTAGATGTAGGACACTTTGGATTGACCTTTAAAGCTTAACCCTAGAGGACATAGAACCTTGGTTTAGGGAACCTCATTGCTTGTATTTCGATTTTTTTTATTCTTTTCTTTTTTTTCATGATTCTGTTTCCTTTTTTTTTTATGATTTTGTTTCCTTTTTTTTCGTGATTTTGTTTCATTTTTTTTTACTTTTCTTTATGTTGTTATTTTATTCTTCTTTTTTTTAGGAGACTTTACAATTTTGCAATTATTTATTTAAAGATTTTATTAACTTGCTTCAAATTAAATGATTCACTAAAATCATTTCCTTACAAAGACTTCATTAGCATTATTCTGTTCTTATATAGAATATTATTAATGTCGTCTATTTAGAAACTATTTTGGAAAATCATTAAACAAAAGGAATGTTAATAACATCATGTTAGGAATAAAATCGTGTTTTTTTTCTAAGACTAACTTGATACTTCCATTATTCACCAAGAAATTTAAATCGTATCAATCATTTCAAACATTTATTTGTTAAGATTATTGACATAATTTGAATATTTCAAGGATTTACTAATTCAATTCTTTTTTGTAGAATTTAATTAGTTTATTTTCGAATTCAAGGTGGAGCTAACAATCTCATTTTCCTTAATGAATGTAATTTTTTTTTTTAAAAAAAAAAGCAAAATTTTTTCCCATGATCTTTTGATCCTCCTAAGCATTAACAATAAATAACTTAATACTGGTTTTGTTTGAGTTAAACTAAAAAGGTCAAAAAACCTTTATTAATTATATTAGAATATCATTAATTAAGGTTTAGTCGTTTTTAGCTTAGCTTACAGACGCTCTTAGTATTGAATTTATCATTGTTAACACTACTTAATTATTTCTTTGTTTTTTTCGAAAAATGGAAATACATATTTTTTTTGAATGGCTTGAAATTTTTTTATCGTAAAGGGCTGGTTCAACTGCTTGGTGTCGCGATCCAGATCAGCGTTTACAAAGGTTAGGTAGTGACGAACAGTCATCATTCATCTCAAATTCCTTAGAGGATATTTGTGAAGATTTCGGGTTTATTACTCTAAGTTCTCCAATTTGTTCCTCAAGTTCTATTCCATCCTCTCCAAGTCCAAGTATGGGTGAAGAAATAAATATGAATGCTACATTGAATGCTCTCATGATGCGTCTTAATAAAATGGAGGCTGAACGAGAAGTAGAAAAAATACGCCTTGCTGAAATTGAAGCTGAACGTGCTGCTGAAAAGAAACATTTGGCTGAAATGGAAGCCAAAGGGCAAGAGGAAGAAAGGAGGAAAAAGAAAGAGATTGAAAATCTCATTCATCGTTCTTCAATGGGTGGCAAATCATATCAATTTGAGGCTGCCAACATTCCTAACACTAAGGCTGTTCTCCTTGTGAAGTTCGATCCTTCTACTCTTCCAAAGTTCAAGGTGACTGGTAATCCAGTTAATCACTTTAAGAGCTTTATTGGGTCCATGACCATCAAAAAGGTTGATCCTGTATTCTATCCAGTGATCTTCCCTCTTTCTTTAGAACCCATTCCACAGAATTGGTTCTACTCTCTTAGCACAGATCGGGTTTCAACTTGGGATACTGTTACTAAGGAATTCATTGATCAATACAATGATAACATGGAATTCCAGGTCACACTCCGAGAACTCGAAGTGTTAAAACAAGGAGCTGATGAAGGGTTCACTACCTTCTTCACTCGTTATAGGGAAAAGATGACCCACTTGGTCCAAAAACCATCTGATGCTGAATTAGTAGAAAGGTTTGTAGACAACCTATCCGAGCCTTATCAAGTACATCTCAAATATCAAGGCATCGACTCTTTCAAACGAGTGTATGATGTCGGGATCAAAATTGAGAACGATTTATTGAAAAAACAATCAGAGCCCCAGGCTTATAAGGGGAACTACATCTATAAAAAGGGTGAATCTTCCAAAAATAATGAAGTCAATGCTTTAGAAACTGCTCGTTCAAGTCCATCAAAAATAAAGAGATGGCCTCGAGATAGAAGATTCACTCCTATCAGCATGACTTATTCTCAAGCTCTTGACAAACTTTAATGCTAAAATGCTTTACATCCAATTGGGCCAACTCTTGACCCACCAAAGGATAAGAGAAGCCCAAAATGGAATGCTAATTCATGGTGCAAATACCATAGAGGGAAAGGGCATGATACTGAACAATGCTGGGTCCTCAAACATGTCATTCAAGACATGGTTGAAGACGGGCGTTTACCTTTACCTCCCAAGCCGAATAATATCACCAATCCTTTTGGTGGATCGTCTATTCTGGCCATTGATTGTGTTAGCGATAATTTTGATCCTTCTAAATTTATCACTTCCAATAATGATAATGCAATGGAGGAAGTATTAAGCTTACACGATCATGTATGTGGCATATGGGACGACAATGTTGAGGATACTTATGTGATCAACCTCAATGCCAACACAACTCTCGGTCTTAATCCAGAAATTATAAAAAATGATTGGTATCAAGATCCTACAGAAGTTGTGGCTAATGTTCAGCATCTTACTCGTTCCGGACGAGCTTATCAACCTGATAATGACAAAGGCCCATCTCAGGCCCAAGTCAACAAAGACTCAATTCCAGTCCAAACAGATACGGGCTTATCATAAATTGTAGTGAGAGCAACGATAATCCCCTGATTAAGCAAATGCAAAAGACTAAAGCCGACGTACCATTTGGCAATTATTAGCTTCTTCTCGTGATCATAGGGTAGCTGTACTAAATGGACTTAATGCATTAAATGTTTCTCCTGACACTACCCTTGAAAATCTAGTAAGTCTCTTGTCAACTTGACCAAAGAAAATGATTGAATTTTCTAAAGAGGATCTTCCCCCGGAAGGTTCTACTCATAACAAGGCCCTTTACCTAACTGTTGGGATATTGAATAAAATGTCCCCTTGACATTAGTTGATAATGGGTCTGCGGTCAATGTCTGCCCATTAAGAACTGCCAAGCATCTTTACATAGAAAAAGAAGCATTTTCCCCATCACAGCAAGGAGTAAGAGCTTCTGATAACACAAGATGAGAGGTCTTAGGAGTCATAATTCTTGATATGTCCACTGGTGGAATAAGGAAGAAAGTTGAATTTCATGTCATCGATGTAAAATCATCCTTCAATTTGCTTCTAGGACGCCCATGGCTCCACATGCTTGGTGCGGTGCCTTCATCGCTCCATCAAAAGGTCAAGCTCATACATGAAGGCGTGCCTATAACCATTAATGCTTCTCCAATCAGAGTAGCCATGGAGGATTAATCCCTGTTAAAAATATCCCATGATCAAGATGTGGAAGATTTGTGGGGATTTTTGCCCGAAGAAATCGCTCTCATTGAATCAAAAGACTTACAACTTGATCCCCATGCTAGTGTGATAGTAAACACTATCATGTTAANATAGTGAACGCCATTATGTTAAAAAATGGTTATTTTCCTGGCATGCCTTTAGGAGCAAAAGGAGGAAGGGAGATCACTCATCTCCCTAAATTCAAAGCCACACCTAACCTCTTTGGTTTGGGGTATGAACCGACAGAAGAGGAATTAAAAAGATACATGGTTGAAGAAGTAACTCGAAAGGCCAACGCCAAAAGGGGAATTACTACCTCTATCCCTTCCTACCAGCTCACTCTAAACGGGCAGTTTATAAAGGAAGGGGATAATTACCCCTATTATGGCTTCCCTGAACCCTTGGTTCAAAATGGGAAACAAATTCCTGGATTTGAAATATTTCATGATTGTTACTTTCAAGAAGAGAGAGCAAAATACTCTCTTCCCATCGAATACTCCAAACTAGAGTGTTTAGACAAATGTGCCCTTGGTCTGTTATTTGGACTGGAACGGAACCCATTGAGAGACGAAGCTGCAGTAATTCAGAAGGCTATGCAAGATGAAAAGTTCAACCCCGCTTTACTCATTTCCCATTCAGAGAACGTCGAGCGCGAATGGAGAATGACCTTGAAGTGGATCAACACTAAAGGGGCCAAAATTACTATCTCAACCGGGGAGGGACAAATTTTCGAAGATTCTGAGTCTGAGTCTGAGTCTGAGTCTGATTTTGAGTCCGAATCCAAAGATCATATTAGTGTCATAGGAAATCTAGCTATATCTGCTCCTTCGATTCCTCCCGTTCCTAATTTAGATTTAAGCTCTAAGGGAATTGAGTCCCTCTTTGATGTACTCCTTGATGATTTCAATAATTATGCAACTGTTGCTTATCCACGCTCTCCTCCCCACTCCCCTTATAATTGTCTTGCAATAATTAATTCAGCTGAAAAATCAACTAATGATGAACCAGTTGAGATAATAAAGTTCATGGAAGAATTTGAAAATCGCACGCCTGTAATAGAAGAAACTGAATCCATTAATATCGGTAATGAACAAGATATAAAAGAACTAAAAATTGGCTTAACTCTTAATTTACAAGAGCGCACAAACTTAATAAACACGCTCTAAGAATTTAGCGATGTTTTTGCTTGGTCATACAAAGATATGCCTGGCATAGATCGTGAAATTGCAGAACACAAAATTCCGCTTAATCCAACAATTAAACCCGTCAAACAAAAGTTAAGACGCATGAAGTGTGACGTTGCCCTCAAAATAAAAGAGGAAATTATCAAACTATTAGATGCGGGTTTTATATGTGTTTCAAAATACCCAGAATGGGTAGCTAATGTTGTTCCAGTTCTGAAAAAGGACGGACGTGTGAGAATGTGTGTAGATTTTCGGGACTTAAACAAAGCTAGTCCTAAAGATGATTTTCCACTACCACACATTGATCCCCTTGTAGACAACACGGGTAATCATGAACTCCTTTTGTTCATGGATGGCTATGCAGGTTACAACCAAGTACAAATGGCTGCGGAAGACATGGAAAAAACCACATTCATTACTGAATAGGGAACTTTCTGTTACAAAGTAATGCCTTTTGGACTTAAAAACGCTGGAGCAACCTATCAAAGGACTGCTACTACATTGCTTTATGATATGATGCATAAGGAAGTAGAGGTCTATGTAGATGACATGATTGTAAAATCAAAAGACCAACAAGGGAACATTCATGCCCTAAGAAAATTCTTTACTAGATTAAGAAAATATAATATGAGGTGGAATCCGCAAAAATGCGCCTTCGGAGTAACCTCTGGAAGTTGCTTGGATACGTAGATAGCACGCGGGGTATAGAAATTGGTCCATCTAAAATCAAAGCTATACTAGATATGCCTTCCCCTAAAAATGAAAAACAAATCCGAGGATTCTTATGTAGGTTCCAATATATTAGTCGATTCATATGAAAATTAACTATGGTTTGTGAGCCCATCTTCAAGAAATTAGAAAAGGAAGAAAAGGTGGAATGGGATGACAAATGTCAAGAGGCTTTAGAAAAAAATACAAGAATATCTTCTCAAGCCTCCAATACTTGTACCACCAATACCCGGAGTCCCTCTAAGGCTATATTTAACTGTCACTGAAACTGCTATCGGAGCTATGCTCGCACAAGAAATAAATGGAGAAGAAAAGGCCATATATTACTTAAGTAAAAAGTTCATCCAACAAGAAACTCGGTACTCACAGTTGGAGAAAACTTGCTTGGCCTTGGTATGGGCATCTAAAAATCTTAGGCATTACTTGCTTTCCCATTCTGTCCATGTTGTGTCCCATTTGGACCCATTAAAATACCTTTTTGGCAAGCCAGCACTAAATGGTCGCCTCTCGAAGTGGCTTGTTATGTTGACCGAATTTGACCTTCAATTTGTGCCAAAAAGAATTAAAGGGCGAGTAGTGTCAGATTTCTTGGCTGAGTTCCCTCCTAACGAGGAAAAGATGGAATCATATTACTTCCCATATGAAGACCTCTTAATGACTGAAGATGATAGTTGGGCCCTCTACTTTGACGGCGCTTCTAACCAAAAGGGGTGCGGAGTAGGGGTTCTTCTAGTTAGTCCAGATGGTGCACATGTTCCAATATCAGTCAAATTAGATTTCGAAGTCACTAATAATGCAGCTGAATACGAGGCATGCATTGTTGGATTAGAGGCAGCAGTAATTCTAGGGATTAAAAGACTAAAAGTATTTGGAGAATCATCACTCATCATAAATCATGTGTATGGAATGTGGAAAGTAAGAAGTGCTAACCTAGCACTCTATCAAACACACTTAGACACTATAACTGGAAACTTCGATGATATCCAGTACCAATACCTCCCTAGGGATGATAACCAATTGGCTGATGCCCTTGCTAAATTATCATCAATGATAAATATCCCACATAACCTAGCATCGATAACTTTACGCGTTGAAAGGAGGCAAGAACCTGCCTATTGTAACGCTATTGAAGATGCCTATGATGATGAAAACGAAGTTCCGTGGTATCAAGATGACCTCGATTACAAAGTAAAAGGACAATTCCCACGGAATTCAAGCCTTCGAACTCAAAGGGCAATAAGATTATTATCTTCCCAATATATCGAAATTCAGGGTAGATTGTATAAAAGGACCTCAAAAGGGCTTAATTTGCTATGTGTTGACAAAACACGAGCCAAGCGACTTATGGAAGACACCATAATGGCGTCTGCGGCTCCCACATAAATGGTAAGATGTTAGCAAAAAAGATAACACGCTTAGGATATTATTGGACGACAATGGAAGATGATTGCTGCAACTATGTAAAAACATGTCCTAAGTGCGAAATATTTGCTAACATACAACATTTACCTCCTGTAGAGCTATACAATTATACTTCACCGTGGCCATTCTCCACTTGGGATATTGATATAGTCGGGAAAATAACGCTTAGTGGTGTCGGAGGACATACGTTCGTGTTGGTCGCCGTTGACTACTTCACAAAGTGGGTTGAGGCAGCCTCATATATCAAAATAACCGCTAAACATGTAGCCAAATTCATTGAACAAAACATCTTTTGTCGTTACGGAGTCCCACATGAACTCATTAGTGACAATGGATCTCATTTTAAGGGAGAAGTAATTGATCTCTTACAACGATACAAAGTACAACATAGGCACTCTTCCCCTTATAAACCCCAAACGAATGGAGCAGTAGAGGCTGCAAACAAAAATGTTGTTGTCATCATAAAAAAGATGGCCGAACATTATAAAGATTAGCCTCATAAACTTCACTTTGCTCTATGGGGATATCGAACTTCCATACGAACATCCACAGGAGCCACCCCTTACTCCTTAGTGTATGGTATGGAAGCTGTTGACCCATGAATTGAAAGTAAAGTTTTGATGATCACTAACTCAAACAAATTTAACTAATATATACTTTGAGTTCCCATGAGATTTCACAAGTTCAAAGTGTAAGGAACTTGGAGTTAGGAACGTGACAAGTTCAAGGAGAAGTTCCTAGGCAGAATCTTGCAAAGGAACATAGAAGAAAGAGGAGAAGTTCCTGAGTAAAATAGTTACGTTAGAACAAGCCACGTGAATAGATCTGTTCCTACAAGAACAGGCGAACAACGTCAAGGCATTTCAATGAAGTATCTTGATGAAGAGAAGAGAATTTTCAAGAAGATTATGAGAATAATTTTCTAGGATCTTTGTGAATACATTGGATTCTCAAATCTGGTTGGAACATCATATCTAGAAGTAATAACAAATCTATCCCACAAATAGGTCTAGGTTAATTTATGGAATAATCTAGGTTATAATAATATTTTCCTCAAAATTAGGAGATAAATATTGGGCTGATTTTACTGAAGAATAAAACAACAGTTTTAATAAGTAAAATATTGTTAGGAGTCCTTGATTGTAGGAATAAGGTCGTGTGATCATGGGAAAAAATAAACGGTAAAATTAGTCAAGTCAAAATCCTATTCTCCTAGTCTACATACGTGGGATGATGGAAGAAGTCATGGAAATTATCAGCGATCAAAGAATGTGGTTGAAGGCTGATGTTTACAAGGGTAAATCACTCTATAAATACTTCAAGCTAGAAATTCAGAAGAAGAATAGCAGAACATTAGAGAAACACTTGAGCATTCATACGAGTCTAAGTCTTAAGATTGATATTCCAGTACAGTTTACAAGTTCTTTCAATGTATTAGAGTCTGTATTGAGTTGTAATTTGTGAGAAAAAGAGAAGTGTGAGAACTAGAGAAGAGTGGAGAAAAAGAGAAACGAGAGATAAAGAGTGAGAATTGAGAATAAAGTTCCTATAGGAACTGACGAGTGTAATTAGAGAATTTAGGTTGTAAAAGTAATTACAGGCCTATAATAGAAGTGGAGTTTTCTTCCTTTGGGCCAAGGAAGTTTTCTCGAAGAAATATCACTCGCACTCTTTAATTCACTCAAAATAGTTTAAATTCCGAATTTTAGTTCCACAGCAATTCACCCCCCCTCTTGCAGTGTTCCAGTACAAACAACAAAAGCAGTTCAACCTGTTGAGTTGGAAATACCCTCTCTTCGCATAGTCTTAGAAAGTGAAATACTTGAAGCTGAATGGGTTTAGGCTAGGTATGAGGAACTTATTCTCTTAGATGAACAAAGATTAAAAGCTTTTGCATCATGTACAAATATATCAAAGACGGATTGCAAAACAATTTAATAAAAGAGTTAGGCCAACAAACATTAATGAAGGAGATTTAGTTCTAAAAGAAGTACGTGCCCCACCCACCGATCCAAGAGGGAAATTCCGACCCAATTAGACGGGGCCTTATATTGTTAAGAAAATCCTATCCAGCGGTGCGGTAAAACTAATTGACATAGATGGGGATGAATTTACTCGATTAACTAATTTGGACCAATTGAAGAAATTTTACGCTTAAAATTGAAGACAATCATGGACTCACACTAAGTCCAACAAAATATGGCCTCAATTTGGCTCATATTATTATGTAAGATGGGTAAATCGAGCGAAGGAAAAGCATCGTAACCCATTCTATACAAAACCAAAAGCTATATATAATAAAAGTAATTAAATAAATAAGAAAGGGCAGTGCTGAAAATTCAACCACACTGACCTTGCAGTGTAACAATGCTAACTGCGCTGCTATGTCCGCGCGACAAGAGTAACCGTGCTGCACCGTCCAGCGTTATTTATTTTGTAGCGCTACAACCCCAGCGTTAGAATTTCAATTGCGCTAAATGCATTTTACATTTAAATAGTTTCAGTGAATATCTATGTTTGATCAAACTATTGAGTTAAGAAATACCTCACTTAAAGGTTTCACATGATTTTAAGGACCCACGAAGCTTCGATAAAAGGCTCATTTAAGTCTTTTCTATAAAAATATATATATAATAATTAGAACTACGCACAACCTGATTCCTTTTGGATACGTAGGCAACTTATTCTATGTTCGGCCCATTTAAATACATAATTAGTTTTTATTGTATAAATTATCAATAACTTCTAATATAGATAACTAAAATTTCTTTGCACATAGGAATAAAATAATATTGTCCTTCATTAATGTTTTAATAGTTGCATAATTGAAATCATCAAAACAAAAGGGACTACTTTAAAGTCTACGCTAGTAGTGCACATCCACTTTATTGAAAACAATAAAATAAATAAAAACACTACTTTTCCTTTTCCTTACGAGCATGCTTTGGGTCTTCGTCTACTTCTAGATCTTCCTCCATCCCATTAGGATTATCTTTGAGCTTTTCTTCATTATTCACTTCTTTAGAGGAACCTTCATCAAAGTGCTTCACCATAGGCTTGGGCTTGCTCTCTTTACGAGTCCATACCTTCTTTCTTTTCCCCTTACCTTCTATAATTTTTTGGGTCTTTTCATTTAACTTTGGTTGTCCAATTTCGACCCCAGGTATATAAGGAAGGAGAGTTTTTCTTATTTCTTGGACCTAGCCTATCAAAAACAGATCCAGCTTCATTCTTTCTCTTTAAAGAAGTCTCATTCTTTCCCTCTCCCATTGCAATCTTATTTTTTGGAGCCTTATAGACCTGTGGGCCTTTGGACCTTTCAGTAGCAAGCATCTAATCCTTGTAACTTTGTGATAGTTGAGAAGAACAACCATTCCTCGGAAAAGCCCATCGTGGACGATTGGCCCAATAGTTTGTCCATGCGGTAATGGCAGGGCCCCGAAGTTCCAAGCAAGTTGGGGGGTCAGTGTCAAGGCTAGGGATACTTTGTTTCATACCATATTGCCTCAAAAGACGGGTCGGAAAGAAATAAGTAATTTTCCTCAAACCAAGAAGGCGCACATATGGTGTTGACTCATGACTTCCAACCATCTCCTTGATAAACCACCATGGAACGACCCATCTAATTGAAAGACCTCCATGAGACATAAGTGACATCCACTCCGCTAAAGTTTTCCTTGGGAACAAAGTCCTCCTCATAGTAAATGATTTGAGGATGTATTTCATAGCATTAAGGGGTTGTTCGATGGTCTTAAGGCGCTCACTAAACCAAATCTGCATTAATAAAATACAGAAATAAATGACAATCCAAGATTGTTACATAGCATTGAATAATTGTGGTTTGAAATTACGAAAATAGACATTATGGAAGATAAACAGGAGCACTGGAAACTCTACTACGCTAACAGTTGAGCGTTGCAAAACAAACAGCGCTACAGTGTCAGCGCGACAGATCCTACTGCGCTACACGCGTAGCGTCACAGTATTAGTCACGCTATGACTAATAGCGCTAATTCACTACTGACGCTACGATTCCAACTACGAAAAATCTTCTTTCCTTTCATAAATTCATAATAATTCATCTATTTTAATTAATATTTTAGCCCAAGGTTAGAATATTACCTGAAGCAATAAAGGGCTTCCCGAAAAGTGCAATGATGGATTCGCTTTACATGCGTCCAATGCTATGATGGTCTCACCAATCACCATAGGCATAGGAGTACGATCACCTTCGATTTGCTCAACAATTGCAATTAGTGAAACATTTCCCATATTTCCTCCATCATAAACAAATAAATATCCTGATAGCAAACATAAGCATAAAGCACGTCTTTTGTACCTTTGTATTGTTAAGTTGTCTGAAGGAGAGGAAAATCTTGCAATAATTTTTAAAAGATCACAGTGTTGGCCATTGAGAATTTCCTTGGTCTCGAACTTAGTTAGTCCAAGTAATCTATGAAAGTCCTTACCAAACCCTTGTTGAAGGTTAGGTACAGCAGGAAGAGCTTCCACTGGAAAACCAACAATCGCGCTAAATTCTTCCGAAAAGGGGGTCAATTCATTGTTAGCAAAGGTAAAAACATGGAATTGAGGATCCCAAAAATTGATTGCGGCATGAAGGAAATCCCAATTGATACGAGCTTGCCTCAAAGAAAACAACTGATGATAAGCATTGAATTCAAGGCGTTCCTCTACAGACAAAGAAGAAATCCAACGGTTTAATTATTCACGAATAAAATTTAGAGACATTCTTTTTCCCCTTCTTTTCTCTCTAACAAAGAAAACTTTTGTAAGGGATTTTGTTTGATGAATGTATAACTGTTCGTTCATATATTTAACCAAGATGGTCACTAGGCAACTTCCTTAAATTCGTTTTAGGAAATAATGAGAAATAAAGCAGCGTTTCAGTTTTAGTCGCACTGACGTGGCAGCGTGACAAGGTTTACAACACTACAACAGCAGTGTGGCAACACTAGTCATGCTATGCGCGTAACGCGACAATTTTGATAGCGCTACAGATGCAGCGTCCCAAATCCTCCTGCGCTGCATAAAACTTTCATGATCAGCCCATTTGCGAAATTCTTTCCATTCTTTAATTATTTTGGGCGATTTTACTTCTTGAACTTCTTTAAAATTAACTTTTCAAATCATATTTATTTAAGGAAAATGAGATATTCCCCCCTTCCCTGCTAACTAATTTTGGTGATTATTTTTTTGGGAGTAAGTCGGATTAATCCTCCAATACTTTACAAAAAATAAAATGAACTAATATATAGGCCCCTGGTTTTCAAATATTAGCATAAAAAGCCCAAGGCTTACATATGTTTATAAATCCATGATTATAAAATATTAAGGCTAAAATGAGATTAAAAAAACAGAAAATTAAGTTTGAGTTAAACTACGAATACAAAAGTCAACAAATTACATGCCACCAAAAGCTATTGTGGTGGCCCATAGTCAAAGAAATACTGCATAGCACTAGTGCGAGGAGTATAAGAATCAGTAGAATGTCTTCGATCCTCCTGCTGCATTTGAGTGTTAATCCTTGGCGGTTCATACGACGAAAATCGCCCCATCTCATAAGGAACTCTTGGATATGGCCCTTGGCCTCCACCATAATAATCCCATTCTTGAGTTTGGGACCATCCGCCACCTTGACCATGGTTATAATAGCCAGCATAAGGATCATATCCTTGTTGCGGGTTGACTTGTTGACTACTTCCTCCCTCGTCTCTATTAGGCTCCTCTAGAGCTCTATTTTCATGTTCAAGGATCGGAGGTCGCATTTGTTGACCACTAGTCGGACCTTCTGTAAAAAGGGAACGCCTGTAATGGGTCACCCTGAGGACGAGGGGGACGAAATGTCCCGTGTGTTGTATAACGCGGCACAACGTCCTACAAAAGAAAATAATGCACATAAATTACCCATAGGTGATAAGGACATGAAACTAGAGATAGGGGCAACACATAGGGAAACCTACCCTAGCCATGGTGACACTCTCGCACACAAAAGCATGTTTTGTCTTCCTATAAGCAGTGCGACACGCATTTAATACTATGATGACCTTGTTTGTAGTTGTCCTAGACACCTGCAATTAAACAAGTCATTTAAAATTAACAATGAAAAATGACAGTAATAATAATAATAAGAGTCGAGTAAAGATAAAGACAAACCCAAGGCTTACCATGTCAACATTCTCAGGGATATAAGGAACGTCTTCTTCCTCTTCCTCAGCAAATAGCATAGTGTCATCAATCAAATTCCCGAAACCATCAATGTATTTGACATTTCGTTCAGGAACTTGACAACCCTCAATATCATCATTCTTTGCACATATAAACATATAAACAAATAAATATATATTTAAAATGCAAATGAGTGAAAAAGGGAAGGGAAAGGTAAGATACCCTAACAAATGTTGGAAAAGGACGTAGCCGAGCCTGAACCCAATTTTTGTAATTAACACCAGAAAAAACTAACTCCCGGGCTGTGAGTCCTCTCAAAAATCATCCATAAAGGTAGCGGGAACCTTACTCGAGTCTAAAATGAAGACAAGTGGATCCATGGGAGCTAAAGGAATAGGAGAATAAGTTTGGCGAACAACACGTTCTCCCAGGAACCAAACAAGTTGCCTACATCCTTTCAAAAGGATCCTGGCTTCCTCAAGAGGTGGTGAAACCTGCACTCCAGGGCTAATATCTGGTATCCCGTCCCATGGAAGAAAGATAATCTGCAATAGAAGGAAAATTAAAAATCATTTATTGCAGTTATTAATATATATAAATGTATATATATACAATGAGTCCTTACTTGCTCTTCGGGAAGGTTATAAATCGATTGGCGTATTACATCTGTCTTATGATGAATGTTAAGCCGTCTTCCCCATCTGTGGCTCGCCGTGAATCTCTTAGGTCGGTCATTTGTTGGGGAAAGAGTTGGGAAATGTTCAAAATGCCACACCTGAAAAGAAAAGGTTAAAAAAAAAAAAGCAAACTAAGATGCAAATAAGTGGATAAGCACATTGTAAAAGAATTTGTTACCTCAATAACTCGAGGAATGCCTCCTAGGGAAGCTGGAACACATTCTCTCTTTAGAGGGTCATCCATGACTCGAGATGTCTTACGCATTTCAGATATTAAATGCACATAACCCGCTTTCCCCCAGTAATAATCTTTGATTCCTTTCAAATCTGACAATAACGGGACAAGAGAAAAGGCCACTTGTTGCCCTTTGTTTGTTAAAAAGGTACTACCAATCAAATATAAAAGGAAGATCCTAGTGCTCTGAAGGGAAGTGGTTTCTGTCATAATGTCTTCATTGGCTAAAGCATCCGACAATTCATTCCAAGGGAAAACTCTCTCATACAATTTTAATCGAGTGTAGATTGGCCCAAGTAAATCACCTATCATTGGCTCTTTTCCTGTCATTCCTTCATTAGGGATGATATCCATACCCGCCAAGGGTAATCCAGTAATCATCCCATAATCGAAAGAAGTTATAGCCATCTCTCCCCATGGGAAATGAAAGGTGTTAGTTGTATCCCAAAACCATTCCATCATTCCCCTAACTAAACAAGCAGACATCTTACATCTTTCTTTCTCCATATAAGATTCTAAGAAATCTTGAAAACCACTCACCTTAACCAACTCTTTGGTATTTACATCAAGAGTATCATAAATTTTACCAAGCATCTTCCCGGAATCATATCTTCATAATTCATCATCAACCTATGACATTTCGCTTACATATATCATCTAAAATTTGTAAAAAACTGAGAAAACCAAAAGGACATAATACTTACAATTCCTCTTGATGCTCGAGAAGAAATATGATGGTCAGGATCAAGTTTCAAGACACGATTATCCCACTCAAGTGGGGGCTCCCATGCAGGGTGTGGTACTCGATTCTTACTCTTTGAACGATTTTTAGCACGACGCTTACGAGTATCCGTTCTTCCCTCTCTCTCCCTTCCATTTTGCTCGTTTCTAGGGGAAGACATTGCTATAATCCACAAACTAGGATAGCTTATTTTAAAATAAATAAATAACTTAGCAAGAGCATCTTTTACTTTTGATTAAGATCCCATTGCTATTCGTTATTAAATTAAGAGCACGTTACTCTTATAAATAAAATAAGTTAATTAAGAGCCCATTACTCTTCTTTCTTAAATTAAGAACACGTTACCTCTTATAAATAAAATAATTAATCAAAAGCATTTTCACTTTTGATTATTAATTAAGAGCCCATTATTCTTCTTTATTAAATTAAGAGCACATTACTCTTATAAATAAAATAAATTAAACAAGCGCATTTTTGTCGCTTTTGATAATTAATTAACAGCCCATTGCTCTTCTTTATTAAATTAAGATAGAGCATGTTACTCATATAAATAAAATAATTTAATCAAGAGCATTTTTTTTCACTTTTGATTATTAATTAAGAGCTCATTGCCCTTATAATTAAAACTATTCAAGAAGTATTTTTCTAGTTTTGATTAAGACTAATTACCTACACTCTCTAATTAAGAGCCTACTACTCTTTAAAATGTCAAAATACATGGGTCATGACATGAGTAATGAAAGTCTAAAAGCAATTCTCAAATGATTCATGGAGCATTATACTTCATTTTAACATCATTAGGACAATCATTTGCCAAAAACACATATGTTTGATAAAAAATAAGAGCAAATAAAAATTGTCACAAGCTTAAATAGTCTTATCACTACTAATTGAATGAATTATAGCAATCAAACCTCTAATGTAAGAACAAATTTGTCCCATATTTCTCTAAGTAAGCTTGGGATGGAAAATAAAAAATAATAATAAAAAGAAATAAAAAAAAACTTACAGCGCGTTTGCAATTCCAGCGCTGCAGCTTCAGCGTCGCTCCGTGGAACACGCTACTGGTGTAGCGCGGCTACACTAGAAGCGCTACGCCCCCAGCGCCAGTAAATCAATCATGCTACCTGCACAACATATTTTGAACTCCTAAATTTACAAATCAAGCAACAACCACAGCACAGCACAACAAATGGTAACAAGCTAACCTAGGAGCGTGACTGAAGAAGACGCGCTGACGGTATGAGCGTCGTTGCTCTTGGTGCGCTACTTCCTCAGCGCGGCTGAAGGAAGAACGTTGTGAAGCTAGCTTGCCTTATTGCGTTTTGTTGTATTGTTTTGGCTTTGGGTTTGATTTTGATGATAATCCATTTTATCATCCTTTGTTCCAAATGTTCCAAAAGTAAATTACGTTAGGATAAGGCTTGATATCTCATGACAACCTTGTAAACTTTTGTCAACATTTTCGGTAAATAAGCAAATTTACCCAGATTAGTAATAAATAAACAAATTTATTACATTTTTTTCAAAAATTTCAGTAAATAAGCGAATTTACTTAAAATAGTAATAAATAAACGAATTTATTACATTTTTTCAATAATTTCAGTAAATAAGTGAATTCACTCGAAATAGTAATAAATAAACCAATTTATTACATTTTTTCAATAATTTCAGTAAATAAGCGAATTTACTCGAAATAGTAATAAATAAGCGAATTTATTACATTTTTTCAATAATTTCAGTAAACAAGCGAATTTACTCAAAATAGTAATAAATAAGTGAATTTATTACATTTTTTTCAATAATTTCAATAAATAAGCGAATTTACTCAAAACAGTAATAAATAAATGAATTTATTACATTTTTCAATAATTTCAGTAAATAAGTGAATTCACTCGAAATAGTAATAAATAAACCAATTTATTAGATTTTTTCAATAATTTTGATAAAAAAGAGAATTCACTCAAAATAATAATAAATAAGCGAATTTATCACATTTTTTAAGTGTGTTTACTCGAAGTAGTAATAAATGAGCGAATTTATTACCATATTTCTAAAAATTCCAGTCAAAAACAAATTTATTCAAAGTACTAATTTATCTGCTAAGTGTTAAATGTTTTGATAAATAAGCGAATTTATTAAAATCTATTTCTATAAAGAAAAGTCAATTTCAGTTTCGAGAGCCATTGCTTTCTAACATTTGATACGCCCACTGGTTGATGAGGAGCTCATGGCTTTGGATATGCGAGTCTCGAAAAATGATTCGAGCATACTTTGATTGTCGACTTACTCAGACTCAATCAAAGTGGGGGCTAACTGTAGACACCTAATTTAGTCCCCCTGTCCCGCGGTAGGGCTTTGTGATGATTGAAAAAAACTCATTTCTTTAGAAGATTGGATAATCGAGCATACTTGGGCATAAAAATATAAATTTCGGATATTATAAAAATCCCATTCTTATGTAACGGACTTTTAATTATCCCAAAGCCTTTTTTATTATTTTAAATAAATAACTAAAATAAAATGATAATAATAATAATAATTAAATAAATAAATAAATAAATAATAAAAAATAAAAATCAAAAATCAATCAAAAAATAAAAATTAAAAAAATCTTTCAAAAACGCGACGCAGTTAATTTAGTCACGCCGACAGCTCAGCGTGACTAAGTTAACAGCGCTACCCTAGCAGCATTGTAGGGATTCTCGCGCTACTGGGCCAGTGCGATTCAGAGTACCACGCTAGCAGGCCAGCGCAATTAGGGTTCCCATGCTGCTGTAAAAACCGTCATTTTCATCATTTATGGACAACCTTTTTTTACTAACTCTCTCCCTCATACTGAATTAATCCGATTGTAGTTGTTAAACAGCCTTACTATTTTTATAATAATTATTTATTATTTATTTACTATATATTTTACTAAAAAGTGGCTACAAATTTTAATAATATCGAAACGATAATTCAAAACTCCGCCCAATTAATACTCGACGAAGACAATCTTCAAAGGAGAAGTGGTACGTTTCTTGAGAGCCCTAAAAATCATGTTTATGGACTTTTATGTTGTTGTTTCACTATTTATTTACTGCTTTATCACCTTATTATTGTTAAAGGAATTAAATTGATTGTTTTCAACGCTTAATCAAGATAATTCTTTGGGACAAATATAATCATGTTAGGCTCCCTAAATCAATTAACATAACAGTTTGAGTTAAATTAATTAGTTTTTTGTGTTATCACTAACAATTTGATGCTATTTTTTGTTAATTTTGTAAATTGATAATTTTGTGTGATTCAAAATATAATTTCTGTATGGTTAAGAGGAAACTAGTAATGGCCGCCTATGGGCTAACCCGACACACTCCGTCATGTTAGTACCTTCGCCCCCGAGTCCAATCTTTCGTTCGCTCGACAACAACTTGGATTCATCCCCATGGGATCGGAGTGGATTTCCGTGCAACTTAGACAAACGCCCCTTATTTGAGTTCCATTCGTATCTAATCTAAATACACGGTTTATAAGTTTAGTTCCTAAAACTCATTGGCGACTTCTTATAAGCATGTTTGGTATCGGTATTGAAGTTTCTCCCAAATAAAATGATTTAAAATTGGGTTTAAAAGAAAAAAACGAGAAGGGCTGGAAAGTTAACTATGCTACCTTCGTAGCGTGACAAAACTTCCTGCGCTGACACTGTAGCGTCACAGAACTTGTAACGCTGCAGGGTTAGTGTGGGAAATCTTGTAGCGCTACACTTGTAGCATGGTACAAGTTCTAGCGCTCCATTTCTGTTGAAAAGAAGAAAAAAAGGAAAAAAGGGAAAAAAGAGCAACGCTGGAAAGTTAACTACGCTACCTTCGTAGCGTTACAAACCTTCCTGCGCTGACACTGTAGCGTCACAGAACTTGTAGCGCTGCAGGGTCAGCGTGAGAAACCTTGTAGCGCTATGCCTGTAGCGTGGTACATGTTCCAGTACTCAAAATCTTGTTTGTATAAATTTCACATCTTATCATATTACATGCACTAATTTTATACAATAATCGTGATATACTTAAAATTTTGTCCATTATATAGTAAGTTGTGTTTACAATAGTATGAAGATTTACATGAAAAAATTTTATACTCCAATAAGAATATATTATATATTTGTGATGAAATTATACATATGAAGGTGTTTAACAGCATGTCGTGAATTATGCATAAAAAGTTTTAGAAGAACTTGTACACGACATATTTAAATATCTAGTGCTTCTAGTTCTATACGAAGCATTTGAGCACCTCAATGGTGACATTACTATCAAACTCCTGAAGAGTTTAAGACTAAATTATTAACACGCAACCTAAAATTTGAGTATGTGAGTGCTAATCAAAATCTTATGTTCATTTGAGAACTTTGATATGATAAGGATAATCTTGTATGGTCCAAAAGAACCATAAACAAATAATTATTACTTGAATGTGATTACTGATTTACATAAGATTAGACAATGATGTTGGTTATATCACAAGTTGCCATAAATTATTATCAATATGTTATTATTAATAGCTATTTTATATAACTTCCGGAAGAAGGCATAAGTTTAATATTTGTGGCAATTTAACAAAGATAAAGTAATGATAAACACAACATATGTATTATTTTCAAGAGTATGAAGAAATGAATATATCTCATGTTGAAGCTTGAAGTCCAATCAGGAAGGGTCAAGGAGCTGATTTTTATTCTACTTCAAGTGCAAAGCTACTACCAAAGACGCCGAGTTCATTATTCTAAAAGATCTCAAGTTATGCATTTATTAGGGGGAGAAAATACGTGTTGCACTCTTTTTCCCTTAACCACGGTTTTGTTCCATGTTGGGGTTTCCTAGTGAGGTTTTTAATGAGGCAACATCATAAAGTGTATTACGAAATTGATGTACTCTTTTTCCTTCACTAGGTTTTGTTCCCATAGGGTTTTTCTTAGTTAGATTTTAATAAGGCATACTATTCGATAATGGTCATCCAAGGGGGATTGTTAAATAATATATGTATTTAGTGGATGCCCATATACCCCTATGATTATTCTAGAATATTCTAGATACTAGGTTTATTATTCTCTATGGAAACCCTATTTGTTTCCTATGTTTGTGTGTATATATATATATATATGTACTCTGTTATGGTTAAATGATATGAATACGAATCCATTATCTCCTAATACTCTCCTCTAAAACTATTTTTCTATAACAATTATTATTATTATTATTTTGGTGAGAAATTTCTCTATTTTAACTAGTTCGGTCCAGTCCTTAGCCAAGCTTAGTTTCACAAGGATGAAACTAAATGGTCATGAATATTAAAAAATTTAAAACAAAATACAAGTAAAATATGTTACTCAAAGTTATGTTCACTTATTATGAAAAATTTTGAAAGTTTAAATAGAAATAAACTTGTTAAGATTTTGTTATCATATGGTGTATGTGATACCCAATTTATTGTGTAGAGTTTTGTTATGTAAAGAGTCAAATGAAAAATAAATGTTACCCATGACAAAATAATGATATCATCAATTAGTTAGTTCCCTTGTATTATGCGGTACTGATAGTTATATGTCCCTTTACATTATAATTTGAAATAATATAAAAAATAATAATCTTGTTCTAATGTATATGACAAGTAGCTTTAACTTTTATTAAGTTCTTGTCGTTGTTGTTGTTTATTCATCTACTTCTATTATTGTCGAATGTGTTTCTCCTTATTGAGATAAACAATGCTCTGTATAAGTATATATGTTCTAGGGATGATAGTTTAATAACATCCAAACCGCAATAGCTAGATTATATTATAAAGCAAACTACAACAATTTTCATGAAAATATTATTTCTCTAGCTAACAATAGATCAAAATTTTAATGGGACTTTGAGCATAAACATATTTAACACCAAAATTTTAATAAATGTTATAAAGAATTATAATTTATATACTTTGTATAGTTTATATTGATGCATCAAATTCTATAAAAAGTAAAGTTGGCTTCTAGTAAGTGAATGCATTACCAAAGTTTTTTCAATTGTAACGTCAAATTTATCATAAAATAATACTTTTCAATATGAGGACACGTGTTTTTACAACTACTAGACTTATTTATAACTGCTTTTACATTGCAAACTAATAACTTTATGTTTCATGCTTGAAAATTAATAAAGTTTTAAATTCTGCTTCCCCTAAAATATAAATCATCATTGTTTTATTAATAGTTTCGTTTTTCTTTCTATGATAACAAGGTCATATTCATAAAATAATCGTACGGAAGGAAGAAATAATGATTATAAGACACCAATTCCTGATGAAGCTATGGAACTTCGTGTGTTAGTGATTCATTTAAATTGGGCGTTTCTTATCCACACAACTTCACTCCTTGAAGATGCAACTTATAAAGGTTTATTAAAAACACTTATTACACTCCATTTATATTTTTTTATTAATTTTGATTTTTTTACTCCGTGGTTGATAATGTTGTAATTGCATTTGCTCTAAATTCAATTTTCAATCTATGCGTTTGTGAAAAGCTAATTATTGCATCACACATTACAAGTGAAAAAATTGGTTGGTTTTGAGGAACACGTATATCTTATTTTATTTACACCATATTGAAGATGTGAAACTAAGAATATTTGATTGTGGTGATTTTTTTTTTGAAAGATCTTAAACTTTGTGTATTTTAATTTGGATGAGAAACTTTAGATTGTTGTAACATTTTTAGGTGCAATTTTACATTTAGTGAATCTTTGTGATTCATTTCACTTGAATTGAATATGAGAATATTATTGAGCATCTTGAAAATGCAAATTAAGTAACATAATCATGCATTATATGTCACATTTTTTGGTAAAAAAAATTCATGCATATATTATTATGTTTTGATGATACATCTAATTTGTGTAGGTAAACTATCTAAAATCTAGAAAATTATAATAAGGAAAACATGATGCTTCCCTACATTATTACGAGTATTCTTTTATATAGCCTAACAAAAGAGCTTACCTTCTTTTCATTTAACATTATCTAATTTTTAAATGGAAGACTGCATCAAATTGAACTTATATGATATCAATTAATTTATACTTATAAAACCATTAGCAACGATTTAAAATATAATAATGTTACAATATTATCATAATGATATAGTTTTCTATAAAAATTATCACAATGACAGAAAGTCATGTATAATTTATTGTTATAATTTATGAAAAAAATAATAATTGAAATCTATCGATATAATTTAAAGGCAGATAAAATGAATTTCTAGTAAACAAGTATCATGTCTCTCGAGGATTCTAGTCGTGTATGTTTTGATATCTTAGTAAGTGTATGCATGTTTAAGTTGAAATAAAGGAATCTTGAGTTAAACTACACATCTTAAGCCCGTTATTAAGTATTTTCTCAATAATTGCAAATAATATGTAAGATTATTGAAAGGGAAAATTTTTGTACATTACAATATTGATACCTTAAGTGGGAAATGTTATGGAAATGTTATTTCTATCCAATTGAATAAAGTGGGAAAGGAAGTAAAATATTTTTTTGCATACGAGGTTATTAAGGCTAGGAGTGCAAGTAGAAGCAAATATTGATATTGAGTAAAAATAAATTTAAAGATGGTTCAGAAAAGCAACATTTGAAACACACAATTTGATGTGTGAAAAACCACAAAAATGTGAATAATCTACAAACAACGAGCATCAATTAAACAACATATTAAAAGGGTATGACTACAACCCCGAAGAGTAACAAAAGAATGGTATTATATGTGTGACTAAGTTAACAGCGCTACCCTAGCAGCGTTGTAGGGTTTCTCGCGCTACTGGGCCAACGCGATTCGGAGTACCAAGCTAGCAGGCCAGCGCAATTAGGGTTCCCACGTTGCTATAAAAACCTTCATTTTCTTCATTTATGGACAACCTTTTTTTACTGACTCTCTCCCTCATACTGAATTAATCTGATTATTGCTTTTAAACAACCTTATTATATTTATAATAATTATATAATATTTATTTACTATTTATTTTCCTAAAAAGTGGCTACAAATTTTAATAATATCGAAACGATAATTCGAAACTCCGCCCAAATTAATACTCGACGAAGACAATCTTCAAAGGAGAAGTGGTACGTTTCCTGAGAGCCCTAAAAATCATGTTTATGGACTTTTAAGTTGTTGTTTCACTATTTATTTACTGCTTTATCACCTTATTATTGTTAAAGGACTTAAATCGATTGTTCCAGTGCTCCATTTCAGTGGAAAAAAAGGTCTAATTAATTCGTTTCACCTTTACTTAAGCCAACTTTTTAGGTCTAACTCGACCTACGGACGGTTTGCGAAAGGCGACCAAAAAAATTTGGGACCCTAAAATCCGGGGCCCCTACACACTCCTAGCTTTAATAACCTCGTATGCAAAAAAATATTTTACTTCCTTTCCCGCTTTATTCAATTGGATAGAAATAACATTTCATCTCTGATCATTCACCAGTTTTGTTAATTTTGAAAGGTATCAATATTGTAATGTATAAAAATTTGCCCTTTCAATAATCTTACATATTATTTGCAATTATTGAGAAAATACTTAATAACGAGCTTAAGATGTGTAGTTTAACTCAAGAATCCTTTATTTCAACTTGAACATGCATACACTTACTATGATATCAAAACATACACAACTAGAATCCTCGAGAGACATGATACTTGTTTACTAGAAATTTCATTTTACTTGCCTTTAAATTATAATGATAGATTTCAATTTTTTTTTCATAAATTATAACAATAAATTATACATGGCTTTCTATCATTGTGATAATTTTTATAGAAAACTATATCATTATGATAGTAGTGTAACATTATTATATTGTAAATCGTTGCTAATGGTTTTAGAAGTATAAATTAATTGATATCATATAAGTTCAAATTGATGTAGTCTTTCATTTAAAATTTAGATAATGCTAAATGGAAATAAGCTATGCTCTTTTGTTAGGCTATATAACAGAATACTCGTAATAATGTGGGGAAGCATCATATTTTCCTTATTATAATTTTCTAGATTCTAGATAGTTTTCCTACACAAATTAGATGTATCGTCAAAACTTAATAATATATGCATGAAATTTTTTTACAAAAAAATGTGACATATAATGCATGATTATGTTACTTAATTTGCATTTTCAAGATGCTCAATAATATTCTTATATTCAATTCAAGTGAAATGAATCACAAAGATTCACTAAATGTAAAATTGCACCTAAAAATGTTACAACAATCTAAAGTTTCTCATCCAAATTAAAATACACAAAGTTTAAGATCTTTAAAAAAAAAAAAAATTCACCACAATCAAATATTCTTAGTTTCACATCTTCATTATGGTGTAAATAAAATAAGCATATATGTGTTCCTCAAAACCAACTAATTTTTTCACTTGTAATGTGTGATGTAATAATTAGCTTTTCCCAAACGAAAAGATTGAAAATTGAATATAAAGCAAAAGCAATTACAACATTATCAACCACGGAGTAAAAAAATCAAAATTAATAAAAAATATAAATGGAGTGTAATAATTGTTTTTAATAAACCTTTATAAGTTGCATCCTCAAGGAGTGAAGTGTTGGATAAGAGACGCCCAATTTGAATCAATCACTAAGATACGAAGTCCCATAGCTTCATCAGGAATTGGTGTCTTATAATCATTACTTCTTCCTTCCATACGATTATTTTATGAATATGACCTTGTTATCATAGAAAGAAAAAAAAAATATTAATAAAACAATGATGGTTTTATGTTTCAGGGGAAACAGAATTTAACACTTTGTTAATTTTCAAGCATGAAACATAAAGTTTTTAGTTTCCAATGTAAAAGCAGTTATAAATAAGCCTAGTAGTTGTAAAAACACGTGTCCTCATATTGAAAAGTGTTATTTTACGATATATTTGACGTTACAATTGAGAAAACTTTGTTTGGTAATACATTCACTTACCAGAACCCAACTTTACTTTTTATAGAATTTGATGCATCAATATAAACTATACAAAGTATATTAATTATAATTCTTTATAACATTTATTAAAATTCAGGTGTTAAAGATGTTTATGCTCAAAGTCCCATTAAAATTTTGATCTATTGTTAGCTAGAGAAATAATATTTTCATGGAAATTGTTGTAGTTTGCTTTATAATATAATCTAGCCATTGCGGTTTGGATGTTATAAAACTATCATCCCTATAACATATATACTTATGCATTGTTTATCTCAATAAGGAGAAACACATTCAACAATAATAGAAGTAGACGAATAAGCAACAACGATAAGAAGTTAATAAAAGTTAAGCTACTTGTCATATACATTAGAACAAGATTGTTATTTTTTATATTATTTCAAATTATATTGTAAAGGGACATATAACTATCAGTACCACATAATACAAGGGAACTAACTAATTGATGATATCATTATTTTGACATGGGTAACATTTATTTTTCATTTGACTCTTTACGTAACAAAACTCTACACAATAAATTGGGTATCACATACACCATATGATAACAAAATCTTATCAAGTTTACTTCTATTTAAACTTTCAAACTTTTTCATAATAAGTGAACATAACTTTGAGTAACATTTTTTACTTGTATTTTGTTTTAAATTGTTTAATATTAATGAACATTTAGTTTGATCCTTGTGAAACTAAGCTCGGCTAAGGACTGGACCGAACTAGTTAAAATAGAGAAATTTCTCACCAAAATAATAATAATAATAACTGTTATAGAAAAATAGTTTTAGAGGAGAGTATTAGGAGATAATAGGTTCGTATTCATATCATTTAACCATAAGAGAGTAAATATATACAAACATAGGAAACAATTAGGGTTTCCTTAGAGAATAATAAACCTAGTATCTAGAATATTCTAGAATAATCATAGGGGTATATGGGCATCCACTAAATACATATATTATATAACACTCCCCCTTGGATGACCATTATCGAATAGTATGCCTCGTTAAAATATTACTAAGAAAAACCCTGTGGGAACAAAACCTAGTGAAGGAAAAATAGTACATTAATTTCGTAATATGCTTTATGATGTTGCCTCATTAAAAACCTCACCAGGAAAACTCAATGTGGGACAAAACCATGGTTAAGGGAAAAAGAGTGCAACACATATTTTCTCCCCCTAATAAATGCATAACTTGAGATCTTTTAGAATAATGAACCCAGTGTCTTTGGCAGTAGCTTTGCACTTGAAGTAGAATAAAAATCAGCTCCTTGACCCTTCCTGATTGGACTTCAATCTTCAACATGAGATATCTTCATTTCTTCATACTCTTGAAAATAATACATAAGCTGTATTTATCATTACTTTATCTTTCTTAAATTGCTACAAATATTAAACTTATGCCTTCTTCTGGAAGTTATATAAAATAACTATTAATAATTACATATTGATAATAATTTATGGCAACTTGTGATATAACCAACATCATTGTCTAATCTTATGTAAATCAGTAATCACATTTAAGTAATAATTATTTGTTTATCGTTCTTTTGGACCATACAAGATTATCCTTATCATATCAAAGTTCTCAAATGAACATAAGATTTTGATTAGCACTCACATACTCAAATTTTAGGTTGCGTGTTAATAATTTAGTCTTAAACTCTTCAGGAGTTTGATAGTAATGTCACCATTGAGGTGCTCAAATGCTTCGTATAGAACTAGAAGCACTAGATATTTAAATATGTCGTGTACAAGTTCTTCTAAAACTTTTTATGCATAATTCACGACATGCTGTTAAACACCTTCATATGTATAATTTCATCACAAATATATAATATATTCTTATTGGAGTATAAAATTTTTTCATGTAAATCTTCATACTATTGTAAACACAACTTACTATATAATGGACAAATTTTTACGTATATCACGATTATTATATAAAATTAGTACATATACTACGTACATAATGAGTGATGAATCTAATCACTATTTGACACATGCCATGAATAATGCGTTTATCTACGACTCACACATGCACATAAATGTAAGACTCAAAAAAATGCAAAACACTGTACAGTGTGGATTTCAAAAATCCATTGTTGGACTTCTAGTCCTTAATGATCATCATTATGCATCTTTAGTTGGACTTCAAGTCCATTATTATCTCTGATTNTGATTATCTCTGATCATTGTCAATATGTCGACATAAAAGTGGACTTTTATTTCAGATCCCTATTCTCAAATCCACTACTTTTGCATATGCATATAATCCATCGGTTCCATCATATACCGGTATCACATTTTTCAAGATATAATTTGCATGCTATTTTACAATGATATTTGAATACATTTTCCATTGATACCATTAGTCGATTATAACATCTAAGTTCTTATATCATAGGTCATCTGTTATAATTTAGATATCTATACTACTTCCGGGGCATACATTATGGCATTAATATACCGTTACACTTTCAATAGTGTCAACTGCACTTTCTTGCCATATATTATATATTTATTTTGGAGGCGATCATACAACCTACACTTCAGGTGTAGTGATTCAAGTATTATTGGCAAGCTTTATCTCAATGTATATACATAATATGGCCAAAATGTATCTTCAATGCTATGGAACATGAGACATAACTGAATACAAATCAAACCATAGATGTGCAACATATCTTTAAAATATATAGACAAAAGTTGGCAATAATATCTCAAATAGTCATAATAGGGATCATCACTTTATAATTTAGTAATTTTGCCAAATTAGTCCAATACTTCTCCCCCTAAGTTGGTAAAATTTTCAAATATAGGGGCATCATATTCTTAACCAACTTAGTGTATAATTTCATGTGCAAAAATATTTCATCTAATAGAAGATTTATTAAAAAATTTCATCGCTTAGAAGAGATATATTCAACAAATTGTTTGTCTCTTCTGGAGAACAATATTAATCAATGAAAACCATCTCTTCTCTAACTTATGATGTACATCACACATGTGTTTATAAATTCATCATAAATTATTCTCTTTTACAGATTAATGACAATTGGGAGACAATTATTGTGCAGTTGTTGGTTTATTTTTGTGTACTGACATTCAACAGCCCCAATAAAAAATTGATTGTTATATTAACGTAATCATGACTTAGCTTATGCGCATGTAACTCCACTCAATGGTGATCTTCTGGATTGCCAATGACTTTGACAATGAGTTTTAACTTACTCAAAGTGTTAACATACAAGGTGATTTGGTAAGCCTTTAGTCACATAATATAGAACAACATATAAGCTATTTTAGTGAACTTCTGGTCACTCATTACATATCTATCTCCAAAGTTGTTCAAAAATAACCTTTTCTTTTTCTTGAAATTTTCTTAAAAAATCACAATCCAAATATAGCTAAATATGAATGTTCCTTAATCATGTCTTGCCATTCAAAACATTTCACATTTCTAACATGAGAGAGCGTCAGCATATTATTTCATATCAAATCGAAACTTCAGGTTTCCATTACGGGTGACTATACATTAAACCCCGATGGCGTAATTGAATTATCACATCCAATCACTATCTAAATTCTAGTCAGTTTTCAAACAATAGTGATCACTTTATTACACCTACTCCATGCATAGCGATGATGATTAATATGATATGATATAAGAACACTAGCACGTGTTTCTTTCTATACTTGGAAAGACTAATACTTTATGCAACAATCATTATTCATACTCTGCTAGAGCATTGATTATTATTATCATGATACATGTTAATTAAGTTGGACATATTATACTCTTCTAGAGTATTTTATATAATCTTGGCACATATCAGTTTTACTAAACATAAATATATTTGAATGAAAATTCATCATAACGTATCATTTTCTTTCATATTCAACGATAATTATGTTCATAACTCAATAATCTACCACGTTTCAGGCTTAATCTATGTTCATGACCAACTTGTGTTGTCCTTCTACGACAACATTAATTTTAATCAGGGCACTTATGATTGATTTGTAATCAATGACATTCTAAATCATTCATATCCATCTTAAGGATGGTATCATTATTCTAAATATTTAACTATCTTGTTGCCATCTTTATTGAATAAATCATTATATGTACCAAACTGACCATCAATGTATTTTATAACTCATGGAATAAAAATACTCTCTCCCTCTAATCGTTGCATATGGGGGCATGAAATTAGTCCAACAACATTCAATCTCATATTCTTCTTAAGCCATGAATTCTTTAGGCAATGTCATGTATCATCTAAAGTAAATCATTCTTATAAAACTCACATCTTTTTCTATTGCCCATATATATAAATCTTTATAATGATATTTCCAAAAATTATGGGTATGATGAATACATTTTTTAGTCGAGTTTCTCACAATGTCATACTCAATTTCTTAAACTCGTACAATGATTCCTTGCTAATAAAATAAATATTATGTATACGTGTTTGCAATTCTTTTAAAACTTTGCATGAATTATAAACAATAAAGGAAATATCATGCAAACATGATTATTATTCTTTCGATTACACATTTTCTCATTTACTTATGGGAAATGAGTAAATCTAGTTATCTATGCATCATCTATACTCACCATGCACATAGTTATTTATCAAGAATATCCACCAAAAGATAATATCTCAACTATTCAAAAACTATGAACATTATTTTCACATGACACTATGCATATAGGTTCATAGTTTTTTGTGGATGGTGTGATATTAGGAACTATAGAAATTTCTAAGTCATGAAAAATATCTTCATGAGGATTCTTAACCCTATGTAAACTTAAGAAACACCATTTTTATATGTATGAGTATAATTTATAAAACTAAGGAACTTCGGGTCCATATATAGAAGTATATCATGTTTAATTTACTCATTATTCTATAATTTAACTTTATGTAAATATTTAATACTATGCTTAAATTCAATTGTACGTAGGATAATGTAGCCATACTATAAACATGGTAGTATATAAAAATTTAAAAAACTTGCTTATAACTCTATATTATGTAATTTCATTCATTGTTGATGAAAACAAAGTTTGTGCCAATACTGTATGTCAAATGTCACAATTCACACTAATGGTTTAAACTCGTATATAATTCATAACATATTATTTACCTTTTACCAATAATATAAACAAACAATGCCACATATATAAACTCAATATAATACAATACTAACCAGACAATGAATGGTTCCACTGCCACAATTTACAAACAATAATATTATTAAATCCATTAATGTCATGAAATACGAGCAACATAGTCATAAAGACACCTTATGCTAATCTTTATTGCTTAATGTTTAAAAAGAGTGAGACCGAAGACTCACAAGGAACAAAATCTACCGAAAGTGAGAGTAGCAAATTTAGATTATTGTAGAGTAAGATTATGGAAGAATTGAGTAAGTTGAGGAAAAAGGTTGAACATGAAACTGTTATGATAAAAAATGTAACTGCAAATAGGAAAATATTGCAAAGCCAAAGGGATAATTATATACCATTTATAAAGGCAAAGACAATCACTAGCGATATTGACAATGAGTTGAAGCTTCCTACCATGGCCTCCCTATAATTTTCCTATCAACCACCTCTTCTCACCCGCATCTATTACTTCATAAAATTTTTATTATTACTTAGTCAAAATCTTTAGCCCTGAATATATGGCTATCTTTTCAAAGAATCAACATTAAGCATAATTGTTGATTATGCAATCTCAATTAAAATCGGTCAAGTACGGGAATGAAGAAAAAAAGGAAAAAGTGCACATGATAAGGTATTGGAGGGGTAAGTTACTAAAATTACTTAAATTTATAATGGAATTGGGTAAAATTTGAATTTGAAGGATTTGATGATGCTTAAATTCTCTGAATATCAATTGATGTTAATGTTTACTTAAATTCTCAGCTTTTGTCGGTTATTTTTATGAATGTTGTGATATCCTTCGCTGATTTTCTGCGTGCTTCATCACATTTATTGGTTGGAGAACTAAGGAATCAAATTTTTCTTGTACAAGGATTCTGAATATTTGTTGATAAATTTTCTTTTGGTTACAAATTTTGCAGTTGCTTCATATCATTCAGTTGTGCAAAGACTTCCAACATTAGTTACTGCCTTGCTTATAATTTTGTTGTTGATTGATCATATAACATGACTTTCGTACTTTTATGCTTATTTTCATCCAATTTTATTACGATCGAGTTATTTTGACGCTGGAATCAATCCATTTTCTTAATTATATTTACAGTTTTTCCCCTTCGCAAAATATAGACTTGCATTTGTGTTTGTTGTCCCTTGCCTTAACTTTAGGCTATTGTTGAGATCACCTATCAAAGATGCTGGTGTATTGCAGAGGGAGTTATCTCATCCTGTTAAACTCTTCTATAAACTAGAACTCTCCATAGATATTTTTAACCTAGAGGATTTAACATGGTGGCCTATGCAGGTCAATTACTAAAATTTTACCCAATTCCATTACACATCCCAAGCAAGGAGTATTCACAATGAATGATAGGGTACGATATTATAAGTATTTAGTAGTTAGCACAACTGATTCGCCGAAAACTATAAATTCAATTATCCTTAATGCATACATCATTAATCATCAAATTAAATAAGTTGTTAAATTAGAAAGATCAATAATTATGTAAGTGTACCTTTGTTTTAACTAAATACCGCCGATTAGTAATTCGTGCTGATAACGTGTTATAGAAAAATACTTTTAGAGGAGAGTATTAGGAGATAATAGATTAGTATTCATATCATTAAACCATAAGAGAGTACAGATATATATATATACAAACATAGGAAACAATTAGGGTTTTCTTAGAGAATAATAAACCTAATATCTAGAATATTCAAGAATAATCATAGGGTTATATGGACATCCGCTAAATACATATAATATATAACAACAACAACAATAATGATAACGATAATGATAATGATAAGGATAATGATAATAATAGTAATAACAAAAATAATAAAGTAATAAACCCATAGTCATCTTATTCAATTGTCTCTCATCTCCAACATTGAACAAACATCAACCTAAATTTGGAGACTGAATAACTTTTCCAAATATTAATTTCTAATTTGTTGGATTTAAGTTTTGATTAGTTTGAATTTTTTATATTTTTGGAGTTAGTTTGATTAATTCGATTTGCGTTCGAATTGATAGGCGTTAGTGACTCCGGGTGGTGGTCATGGGTTCGGGTTTTGGATGGCGGGTTTGTGTTTTTGACGTTTCATGAGGTTTTGTGGATGAGTTTGGTAGGTTTGTGGAGGTGGAACGTGGGTAATATTTGAAATATTCGTTTGTACTTGATAAACAAAGCATTTGTAATATTTTTGGTGTATCTTTGACAAAATCTGAAGTACCATATCTTTCCCTACTTGCAATACTTAAAAAACAACTTATGATGTTACCTGCAAGTCAATGCTAAATGAAATTGAAGGTTTCAGCTTAGTACTAGATTACAATATGTCAGTATGTTGACTTGATCACTTATAAAGCCTTGCTTCAACATGATTATCTAAGAATTCCTAAATAAAGATATTTTGAGCTATATATTAGTATATCTATGATTTGAGCTATATCATCTGTTCTTATTTAATTTTGTTCATATGGATGGAGATATTGATTTTGTTCTTTGTTATAACATATGTGCTACATGTGCACTAATTAGTTAAGAGTTGTTAGCTAACTCTTTTAGGTTTATTTGGCCATTGTTATAGAGTAGTGTACTGCATATTAGCATTCGTATTGCGACATCAATGGTATACCAAGTGCAAATAAATATTCCCTGAAAAAAGTGCACATAGTATTCTCATTGATTTTAACCTTGGAGTAGCTAGAGATGCAGGTTAATGTTGAATCTATTTGGTGGGACACTTTTGACGGATACATCATCATCTGTTCGTTCGGAAATTTAACAAAATATAGAGGAGCCCATTCATACCATATTGGTCAACCAAATTACCCTGAGGCCAACCAAAGGCAATGGTTTTGTCACATCCATCCCCACTAACACCCTAGCAAATGAGATCCTAAGCTGCTTGGAGGTACATGAAAAGGCATGGGAATCATGAAAATTATTGTTCATTTGAAAAGTGTTGAGGCAATTTTACCCTTCAAATTTTAGTAAAATCTCACCCTATACCCTTCCTCGGGAAAAATCCCATACCCTCAACCTTGGTTGATAGTCCTCCATCAACATCTATCCTCTTTGATAATTTCGCGACCCTTGTCTTCCCTTCTCTCTGGTTCTCCTCTGATCATCAGCCCCTTCCGTTTCTCCAGGTATTCACCTTTTCCTCTCTATCGCCTTCCTCATTGATCGATTTTGTTCTTATACAATTTTTGGTTTTTTTTTTGGTTCTTCTAAACAATTGCCTGTGGCGTGCCTCTCAATTTCATTCTTTTTCTTTTTAATCACTTTATTATAATTGTTTGTTCTTTGCTAGTTAATAGCTTTAGTTAAATTTGTGTATGATCCTGTTTTTTTCCCCAATTGATTATAAAAATATGATTGTTTTAGTTTGAATTCTAGGTTTTTTATTTGGAGAAATGTAATTGTGTCAATTGTTTCCTTCATTGAAGTGTTTCGATTAGTTCGTATTTTCCTGTTTTATTGCGAAATCTTCATCTAGTTTCTTTGAACAATAATTGTTGCCGAAAATCGTTAATGCAATTGCATATTCATTTCAATTAAAACAGGCCCATACAGTTGAGATTATCTAATTGAGTAGCAATAAAACAATTGGAATAAAAAATTAAGGTTAATTAAAAGTATGTTTGTGATATTTTTGAGGTTTACAATTGTTGTGTGTTATCTCTCTCCGTATCCCCTCTTCCTGTCTTGATGTTCACGCTTAATATTCCCTCTTGGCATCTTCATTTTTCCCTAAAATATAGATTTCTCCTAAATGTATAATTTGATATTGGGTTCTTTTCCAATCATTTTTTATGCTGCGATATCATGGTATTATCTATATTTTGGTCAGTTTCTTCTAACTTGGAACCCTTTATTGTTAAATCAATTTGTTTCTTCTTCTATTTTGATGGAGGTAATCTATTATTTGGTTGTAGTGGTGGGGAATCAAGGTAAGCAAAGCAATAGCGGATGAAATCAAAGGCATTGGGTCTAACCATATAATCATAAAATGAAAAGGTATGAGATTTATACTTGTTGTTTCGAGGCTTATATTTTTAAATCTCTACTTTGTTCATGTCATATATGTGAGATGATTTTATAGTTAGTTTGATCACGAAGTATAAATTAAAGGTTTTCACTTCAGATGTCCAGCTTTAACTTTAGCCTTAAATCCTTATTCTTAAGCCCTTTTTCAACATGTTCTCTCTCCCTTTTTTTGATCACAGAGCACGGTCCGGTTAAGTAGTAACAAACAATAATCTGATAAATTGTTTGGTAAGTTGAGGGTTGGATGAAATTAAAACTGAACAAGTGCAAATTGGATAGTTGGCCCAATTGTGTAAAACATATTTCAGGTAATTGAAGTCAACATAGCTATCGTTTTGCATCTCAAATGACCATTTGATTTCTATTCAAACCTTACGCTTTTGCAAAAATTAACCATTGTATTGAACAAAGGATAAATATTACTCTGTATTTTACAAAAGTTGGATCAATAGAACAAGTTGGAAGGTGAACCGTGAACTCATTAGTTGCATTTTAGCCTACTATCAAAAGTTGGATCAATAAAGGTTTGTAGTCCAATGGAAATTGTGTGACTATCGAAATACTTCGACCAATCACAAGCGCTTTGAGAAACCTAAAGGTATGGGAGTTGAATAAGACAACATCAGGAAGGTATATCAGGTTAAAAGAATTAGCTTATATTATTTCCCTTCTTTATTTTAATTAAGATTTTAACTTGATCTTTCCCTTCTTTATTTTAACTTGACATTTCCCTTCTTTTATTTCCTAGAATAGATGTGGGTTTTGTTCCGTAGAGATCTTATAAATGAGTAAGTGGTTATTTGGGTAAGTTTAGAGTTGAATAAGACAACAAGCGCTTTGAATTAAAATTTTAACTTGACCTTTCCCTTCTTTATTTCCTAGAATAGATGTGGGTTTTGTTCCGTAGAGATCTTATAAATGAGTAAGTGGTCATTTGGGTAAGTTTATTTCCACATGTTTGTCTATAATAATTAATTAGATTAGTTACACACTTGTGAGTTTTTAATGATACAAGCACCCGAGTTTGGAGTCCATTTTTTGTTAGACTCTTGGTTATTTGCTCTACCGTACTTGATTTCTCAAATCCGCATTAGATGGCGAGTCAAAGATACAGTTTCTCAATGGAAATTATTGCATCCTTGATTTACCAAAACTCCAAACCTGACATCACACAGGCAAGAACTTTGCTTGATTGCCCATTCATCTCCATGGACATAAGTTAGTTTTAGATCATTAGTATTGATGAAAGTATAGGTATATATTTTTATTTTTGTGTCTAGAATTTACCTTTGTTGATGATGGATTTCTTAATTATATTTTTGGTTTCTTGTCAATGAGCAATTGTGTGTTGCATCACAGAATCACAAAAGTCAGTCATTACCTGATCGAACACCTCATATGCCAGTTGTTGTTCTCCAGCTTTATAATTTGTATTTTCTTTAGTGATATCATTATATTAGTCTAGGCTAAGCTTTACTCAAGTTTTGTATGTGGAGTAGGCTCTCTTTTTTACATGCCTGATAATTGAAGGTTAATTTGTTTGGTGATAATTATCCCTAACTTTATGCATTACACTGAGATAAAAATCACCGATTTAACTTTATTTTGGTTTGTGAATAATTACTTCTCTCCTTCCTAATTATTATTTTTTAATTCTTTTAGGACCAAGATAATGATCATAACCATTCGTTGGAGTAAGCAATAGGCAACATAAGCAAGTAAGCAACGAGATTGAAGATGAGAAATTAATGAAGAGTGTTACACATTTAGGAGTAGTTTGAGAATCATTTTTAGATTAATTCATTTGTTATGGATGTTTTTAAGTACATTATTTTAATTCAAATGCCTTTGAATGACTACCATCAGTTTATAATTTGAAATGAGTGGGGTGCACTGACACATAGATATTTGATTTATATATTAATCAGCAATTATTATTATTATTATTATTATTATTATTATTATCATTATTATTATTATTATTAAAGCGATCATCACCGAAATCAAAATCACCAATATCATCATCATAAAATTAATAGATATTATTATTATTATTATTATTATTATTATTTTTACATAAAAAAACGTGTTACATATGTTGAATGATAAATGTTACATATTATTAAATATTGTGTTTCTTTAGCACTAGTTTAGTGTTACATAAAGTCATAAATATGATACTTAATGTTTATGAAAGTGTTACTAAGGTTAACGAATATGATACTTAAAGTATAAAAAATGTTACCTTTAGTATTCAATGTAACACTTTCAAAATGTTACAACATATTTTAAAAAGTTATATCAGAGTAGTTTTAAGTTACACCTTTTTAAAGTGATACCATTGAACTTAAAAAGTGTTACCTTTAAGAATAGGTATCGCGAGCAGATGTTTCACTTAAAAAGTGTTACTCATTGTCTAAGGAAACACTTTTAATCCATTATGTAACACTTTAAGGGTGCTACCTAATGTCATTTATGTTGTAGTGAATGTACACAGTTAGTAGGTGATAAAGTACATGTCAATTTAGGTATAAACAATATAAAATGGCAAGTGGTTTTAGTATACCAATACATATATAACTATATAGGTGATGCACCGCTAAATTCTCATCCACATCAAATATCTTTGTAGCCCTTACTATATGAGGTTTCATATAAAACTGTTCTTGAATTAAGCAAGCTCCATCAAAATAGTTTCGGTCTTTGACTCGGATTAAATTAAATTCTGATTTCCGACATAGTCCAGTCGACAAAACTTTTAAAATCGGTTGTGGACTTGACCAGTCTTTTACTTACATATATAACTACTAAAATTATAATAATCCACTAATTTTATTCCTTGATAGGTTGGAAAAAATAAATATTTTTCTAAATTACATATGTTACTCTTCCAAAAATTGATGGCATTAATGGTTTTCATTTACTGTTTCTCTCTTTTGTTTAAAAGTATATAAATAAGTACAATTGATGTTAAAATTATATTAAATGGTTAAATACGATCCACTCTGCGCATCAGATTGGTATAGTTGTAGACACTCGAAATTTAAATTCCGTGGGTCAATTTTTTTTTCAGACCGTGGAATGGTCACCACGTAGGGTGAGTATGCTTGGCTTGGCATAAAACGCCCTCCTTGGAGTCTTTATGAGCCTGAATAGCCACCATCCACTACACTAAAGTAGGGTAAGAGGTTTCTCAACAGTTAGGTTGTGTATCAGATTCAGGGGGATCGGGTTCGAGGTTAAGGATAATCAGTGCGAAACTCCCCGCACATCATGTGGCCTTTACTATATCCCATTGTAATCTCATCAACATGATATCAAGTAACATTACAACATATTAATGTCCGTATGCTTGCACAAAGGCGCTTACTAGGCGGGTTTATTTAATGCACACTTTATTTACTCAGAGAGGTGACCGCTTTATTTAATGTCATTTCATTGGGTACCTAATCTGATTGTCCAATATCCAAGTCTATAGTTTTATGTTACTTTATGTGATAGCACAAAGCCGCCTTTGTTCTTAAGATCCTAAAACTAAGTGACAAGCCATGAAGATGGCTTACATACAAAAGCATCATATAAAATAAAGAAAGCGATAAAAACATGTTGACAAAGCTTTTAAGCACATGTAATCATGCTATTTTGTAAAAAAATTTAAACTCATGTAATCATGCTCATAAAGCTTAAAAACAAAAAAGTAGATAATGATCATATCATCATGCCATTTTACAAAAGAAAAGCCTAAAACATGATTGTTTCTACTACCTCTGTTACTTTTTAGATGCAACACTTTCCGTTCTGGACGGTTACAAATTAATTGCAACACTTGTTTTTTTTTTTTTTTTTTTTT